>RJWM01029474.1:0-24429 GCA_004363535.1 Dasyprocta punctata
TATGAAAAAAGAATCAGTTATGTTTAAAGAAAATTTTACTAAATTCAGCACAGTGTTTTATTAGTTAACTATTTTAGGAAAAATATATGTGTGTATAACTATATAGATAGATGTGTATCAATAACCAAACTGAAAACAATGTAAAGAAAATAGGATGAAAATTTAAAATTAAAAACCAACAAAAAGCTGGGCATAATGGCACATAACTGTAATCATAACACTTGGAATACGGAGGCATGAGTTCAAGGTCAGCCTGATCTACATAGACACTGTTGAAAAAACAAAACACATCACACACAAACATATGCTGTGCCACTTTTTTCCCCAGTTTTCTTTACTGTTCACCTCTCCCCACAAACCACACTGTTCTGCCTGTCTTGACCAAGTGATGTTCTCTATTGACTGAAAACAAAGTCAATAGTTAAATCTATGCGCTTTATCAGGCTCATTTTTCTTGAAAATGACCCAATTCTTAATTCCGTGTGAATTTGCCTAGAAGGCAGTTCTATACATGGTTTTTAATAGTGGAAATGTCTGTTACCAAACATCTGTTTTAAACCTATCTTCTTTATTGTACTTACTCCATCTAATTGCATTATTTTGCTTAAGCAGAAGAGAAAGGTAATTTAAAATGACATCTTTCTGAATCAGTCCCAAACTAATTAGTTTTTCCCCTTCTCGAAAGATGTAAAAACAGATGTTTTTGTTACTCTGCACTGATACTGAATATCTTTTTATTATGGAATCAATTTGTTTAATCTCTTTTCTTCTGCTTTTAGCTGATACTACCACTTGCAATCTTACACAGAGTGATCTTAAGACACTCCTCCTGCAATTTTTTGTTTTACACATTATTACTTTCAGATCTGATATTCTTTGATGTAGAAGGTGATACAGAAATGCCTCATATTCAATTTACCAAGCATTTGCAGTGAAGGACCCAAAACTGGGAGGCAGAACATGTCAAAAAACAATCTCTGACAAAATTAGCCTGTGGCAACAGATAACTCCATAAAATTTGTGTTTTCATCTCTCAGGTGAAGAAGTAAAAGTAGGTCTTTGGAGCCAAGTTTAAGATTCTGGCTTTTATTCATTTCTGTGAGACACAAGACTGTTTTGATCCTGGGCAACACTTGCCCCATGCTTTATACAAAGTTGATGTGCATGAAATATTTTTTAAACAGTTCCCCCTGAAATGAAAAAAGTGGACCCCCCCCCCCAAAAAAAGAAATACTTAGAAAATCTAGGGGAAAGCTAGGATATGTTGCTGTCATAGAGCCAGCAAGAAAAGAGTTTGGGAACTTGTCAATAGTGTCAAGTGATAATCATGATCATTTTGGTACTTACACAGTGTTTTACTTTTTCTAAATTTTTTTCGTATACTCACTCTCAGTTCCATGCTGGGAGCAAGACAGAGATCAATCTTTATTGATTTAAAGAAAAGAAGGTTAAATACAATTGAAAAGTCATCGGGAAGTATGGGAATTGTGAGAATATCTAAACAGTAGAGTATGTTTGCTCTGAAGTCATGACTTGTTACAAGCACAAATTCTGATCTAAGCCTCCTGATTTCCAGTCTTAGACCTGTATTTTCTGACACTTTAACTGTCCTGGGCCTTGGAATGCTTAGTTATATAATTCAGACCCTCACAAAACTTACCTTAAAGATTTAGTGTAAGCATTAAATAGCTGGATACATGGAAAGTATTTCATTAAGACAATTTCCTGATGTTCTATAAATTATGTGTAGCATGGTTACAGTCACTGAAGGACCAGCAGTGGAAAATGCATTCAAATCATCCCTGCCTAGATTACTTCCTCTGTGAGAGCTCAATAGGAAAGGAAACGTGTCAATGAGGACTGACCAGGTAGCAATGTAATAGTGTAGACTACAATAAGGCAGAAAGCCCCACACCCAACCACAAATGCTGAGCGCAGCCCAACAGTTTTCCCAAAAAGAAAATGATAGAACACAGGATATACCTGCTTATCCTTTTATATCACTCAACTGGAGGGTTTCATTTGCAGAGAGGGTTGTAAAAAATCATAACACGTGAATTTAACACCAGCCTAAGAAATTGTACAAGTGTAAGCATGTAAGTTAATTACCTTTAATGCCAAAGACACAATTAACTCATGGAGCAACATCTGGTGGGCCTATTTGCTTTTTCAAATTAGGATAATTAGAACTGACAAAGTACCTTCATTCCAATTTCTCTTTCTTATCACCTCTTAGATTATTTGCAAGTTTGTTCTTTGTGGTGACAGTATTTCTTCCCCGCTTTCATTTTACTCGGCATCACTCACCTTGCTTTATTTTAAATGATGTCAGCTGCAATCATTACCATGACAGTGTTTGTAATACAAATTTACATTATGTTGAAACACAATTACCAGGATCATATAGTATTCATGAGGCATAATAAAAGACAAGAGCATTGAAGACTTTCTAAAAGGCATTCACACTGGCATTTCCAGCTCTTAAAATAGGGTCTGAAATTCCATGGACATTTAATAAGTATTTATTTCTGGTGGGTGTTAGATATTAATGAGTGTAAGGAGCAAAGGAGTCCAAAATAGCAGGGCTCTGCCAGTTACAGTTAGAAGAAACAAAGACCTCAGTGTATAACACCTGTATAATCATTTAGTTAGGTCTCAGATCCAAATAATGACCCTTAAAGAGAACAGTATCATTTTAACATGATACCGTACATTTTCATTGTGATACTAGGACTTCTCTTTCTAGAAAAAGACATACAGTATTGCTGGTCTTCTTGGCCTCTTATCAGAGAGAGGAACATTCTTTAAGGACCCTCTTACCCTGGGCAGGTACCTGATTTAGATAAGAACATTTTCTTTCATAAATTTCTTTTGTAAGTTCCTTACACAGGGCCCCAGAGGGAACACTGATGACCTGAAAAAGATAAGGATGACATTTTGCAGCAGTGACATTCTAAATTAACCTTCAAAGTAAATGTCCATAAGCACGTAAATAAATCATGTAGATAAAACAGTGATAATCTCCATAGTTCCCCAAACCCCAAGAGTAACTCTTCAGTGCATAAAACGTATGCAAACATCCACTGAGAGTAGATGCCTACCTGGCACTACAAATCTCCTCACTGAATGACATAATTCTTTCTTTAGCTGCTTTGTGATAAGCTCTGCCTAAACTTTTCCATGGCCACTTATATGTCTTGTTAAATGCTTTCATCAAAGATGCCAAAGTCCCAGGGGTGAGAAACTGTTCCTGGAGGTATTGGGTCCTGGCTCCTTGAGGACATTTGTGATATGAAAAGATGAATGAATTAGTTTCTATGTGTAACTCCATACTGCTTGATATATAGATTAGAACATAATTATTTTGTTAGTTCTTTTTGCTACCGTTTATAAAAGCCTGTTATATTAATTCAAATATATCATTTATCTTTGCATCATGTCTCCTTCATGGTATGCACCCTAGAATTCTTCCATCATTAGGAAAAATAATTGAGGATGTAAAACTATGCTTCAAGACAAGTATAAGGATTACACATTTTAAAACTTACAGTGGTTTGTTTGACCAACCCCTTTGTTACGGTTTAGGTATAGAATGTCCCTCCAAAGCCTCATGTACTCAGGGGCAGGTCATTTGCAAAGTGATTGGATAATGGGGGCATTGTCCTCACCCATGGTTTAGTCTACAGAAGAGCTCTGAGCTACACGTGGTGTTCAGAGATGGAATCTCTTTGGGGGAGGCAGGTTGGGGGTGACATGACCTGGAAGGCTCTGTCTTCTTCCCTGGCTCCTCCCTTTCCTGACTGCTTCCTGCCCGCCAGGATGTGAGCAGCTTTTCCTCCTCTATGCCCCTCTGCCATGCTGTTTCTGCTTGGAGCCAGTCAATTATGGCTGAAAACGTGAGACAAAACAAGTCTCTCTTCTTTTAATTTGGATAGATGTTGTGTCTTGTGTCTCAATACAAGAAAGTGACTAAGACACCTTTATAACTGATATAATACAAAGGACATTCATGCAGACAACACTGAATACTTATTCCAGGCTTTAAAAAACATTCATTTAAACTCCCTGCCACTGTATCTTGTTATCACTCCAGTGCCTAGCATCATATATTTATTTTGTTTAGCTGAAGGAATTGCTCTAAAGGTCAATGTATTTCTAGATAAAATGATTAAGAATATATCCTAGGTAATATATTTCAGAGTTTTATTCACTTTATTTAGACTGTAGAAGACCAGAATATACAACCTCAAAATATGACTGTAGAAAATTAGATTACCCCCAAATATGTCTTATTTGCCATGAATATTACTTTTATAATACTATTTTATGAAACTTTTATCAAGAATAAGGAAAGGTTTGAGAATAGAGAAGATGCTTTGTAATGGACTGTTTTTATTTATACAGGGGCTTTCCCAATTCAAACATGTATGATAAGCTTTATTCTTGTTACTATACTTTTGTTACTCACTTTCTCCTGTTTTGTGTCCACCTATACTTTTTTTTTTTTTTTAGCTAAAATGATATGCAATTCTAACCTACCTCTTTCATCATCACTTATTTTCTGGGCATTTCTTATATACAGGTTATCTTCACCTAAGGCCTAAAATGACTGAACTCTAAATTTCTCCATAAAGATGATGTGAAAGAAATAAGAAACCAACAGGTAAAATGGGTTTTTAAAATACAGAATTTTTAGAGTAAAGTGATTTCTCTGTCTTCCTCAGGCTGAGAGGCTGCTACCCAGGCCATGGGCCAGGAAAGTTTCACCAGAACCGAATTTTTAGCATTTGTTCTGGGTCTTCTTGTGGGTCAAAGTCTTGGTGAATGTATACATGCAAATTTCATGCTTTCTGTTCCAGGCTTTCTATACAGTGTAGCATTTCTGTGTGTTGGTTTGGAGGAGGGGACAAACTGCCTTCTTAATTTGGGCAAATTGTAAATAAACTCATTTTCCTCCTTTTGCTTCAGTATTTATTTTTTATAGGAAATGTTTACAGTGCAGGAAGATTGTATTCCGTCAGGAGTTGGTTCACACACATAACAAATCAATTCTTTTTTCATCCTTTTTCTCTCTCTTTTCTCCCCCCTTTCTCAATCTCTTGATCCCCTTTCCATCTGAAAAAGATCTATTTCCCTACTTCCTAGTATTTTATTTTGCTTTTTACTTACATTTTGAGTTTCTCATATAAGAGAAACCATGTGATATTTATGCTTGAGTGTTTGATTTATTTCTCTTAATATTAATTCCCAGTGACATACACAAAGCATAAAAGGAAGAATATCAGTAATAATTTTCTTTCTTTAACTTTTTTTATTTTAAAAAGCAAAACAGAAAAAAGAAAAGATACAAAAGTTCAAAAAAACAGTAGGAAATTAACTAGTGTTAATATATTGCATATTATCTTAAAAGTAGTTGTTCAGGTTAAAAGATTTAGGCATAGAAAAAATGATCAAACAGTCAAACAATGCAAGCACAAACTGTTATTCTTGATGAACTAACAGAGATTAGTAGTATAGTTATCTATCTTGTATATATATACATGAACACATAAAATTTATTCTGCCTTAGGTGACATAACAATTCGAGAGTATAACAACCATCTTAATTTCTAAAGAATGAAACAATTAACATAGAGATGAATGCAAATTGCAAGTAATTATGGGGAAAAGCAGTACTAAAAGATGAAAAATTCAAACTATCAAATGCAAGACACTGTTATCTATTTAGTACCTTTGAGGATAACCTGCCTTGCTCAGTAAAAATTAGTACCTGTCAGGGTTGATAAACATATGACACTTTCTTGTTTTAAACAAATCTATCAGACAGCAGAACTCATCATAGACCTATAACTTCAGACCACAGTCATTGCTTAGACAAAGTCTTCGGCATTTGCAAAATATCTTTTATTCATTGACCTTAAAGGAAGTCCTGAGATATAAAATTTCCACAGACTAAGGAGGTACAATAAGCATGTATGACAGGGAGCGGCCCCCAGCAAGCTGTGCACTGCCACCACCAGAGCAGTGGCAGGACATGGAATACTGAGGGGTGGGCAAAGCCTGCGGTTGGCGAGTGAGGTGGAACAGTGGGGTCCAGCAGGCAGACACAGGGCACAGAGGTGGGCGGGAGGGGCCACCGTCTTACTTCACAGAGATTGGGATGGCTCTACGTTTCAAAAGAAGTATAAATGGCAAATAAGTATCTATATCTACAACTATATATCTATATCTAAAACAGTCGACTTCACTGGTTATTAAAGAGATGAAAACTGAAAGAATGCTGAGATTCGATCTCACCCCAGAAAGAATCACTATTATGAAGAAATCAACCAGTATCAAATGCTGGAGGGGCTAGTGTGAAAAAGGAACCCATATTCACTGTTGGAGTGTAGACTAGTGCAACCACGGTGGAAATCAGTGTGGAGATTCCTTAAAAACCAGGATTGGTGGTCCCATTCAACCCAGCTATTCTCTTTTGGGTGTCCTACAGGAAGAATTAAAAACATTATACCACAGAGATTTATGTGCACCCTTGTTTATAGCAGCACAGTTAATAATAGCTAAATCTTGAAAACAACCAAAATGCCCATTGCCCAAAGAATGCATAAAAACATGTGGTCTTTTTATACAATGGAGTACTACACAGCCATAAAGAAGAATAAACTTGAGATGTTTCTCAGCAAGTGAATGCACCTTGAGACCATACTCTTTTTTTTCTTTGAAACCATACTCTTAAGTGAAATAAATCAGACACACATGTAAATATAGTATTATTTCTCTAGTATAAAATGCCAAATGTGTAAACAAGGACCAAAGTGTATGAAAGGTATTGTGAAATAGGAAGAATTTGTTAAAAAGAAGTGGGAACTAGAGTGGGGAGAGCAGGAAAGAGAGGAAGGTAAAAAAAAAAAAAAGCAGTTCATATTCGTAAGTGAAATAAATTGCACATCACATTGTTTCTCTGGTGGGAAAAAGTGAAAAGGTAAATAAGGATCAAAATGTGTAACAGATACTAGGAAATAGTAAGAAAATATTCAAATGGGAGTGGGAACAAGGGATGGGGAAAGGGGAAAGGGAAGAAGGGAAAAGAAAATAGAAGGAAGGAAGTGGAAGCCAAACTCTTATAAATAAAGAGGAGAAGAGGGGTTCAAGGGGAGAAAGTGGAGTGGAAATAAAAGGAGAATCAAGAAATCATGTCCAGGTCTAAATTTCCCATGATGAATGTGATCATTATGTATATCTAAAATGTATGAATAAAATTAATCAAAAGAAAAACAAGGTCTTGAAAAAAGCAAAAAAAAAAAAGTATGTATGACATTAGAAGTTAGGAAATACAGTATATCCAAAGATAGTCTCAAGTAACAAAGAATTAATGGTCTTGACTTTCCTTGGCACCTTACCTATTAGCAAAGAGGAGTTTCATTCAAAATCTGCTTGAGTTCATTCTCACTGGCCTTTGATGTTAGTTGAGAACAAAATTTATTTTTATGTGTAGTGGAATCAAGACTGATCTTATAAATGCATGGCTTAAAATGACCAAATTAATCAAGTTAAGTCCATTACAAAAATGCTAATTGTTTCTTCAATGCCATTTTTAAAGAAATAACTAGATAAAGGAAGAAAAGCAGCAAGTTATTTATAATCCCTCTTCTAAAAATATTATGCAATCTGAAAAAGTCCCTAACATTCTGTGCTTAAATTTCCAATTTATTAAATAGAGAAATAATGGAACCTGCCTGATGATTACTGTATGGTTTAGATTCAGTAAAATAAATTAAAAACATAGAAAACTGTGTGATATTTATAACCATTCATAACCCATTATTCACTCAAATACATGACCCAAAAATGGACAGAGAAAAATAGCCTGTTTCCTGCCACACTGAAAACCTTACTTTTGTGAGGAAATCAGTTTGTTACATTCATTATTTGACATCTCTGTGTACACTTAATCAAGCACATAAAAATATCTGTGTATATGGTTTTCTCTTATTAATAAAAAAAATTGGTCACATTAGGTACATTAAATTCTAGATTGTGTTTTCATGTATTCATACTTGACCCAGGAGAAAATATTAAAATGAGACATAATTCTAAAGGATCTATTTTCCTTTTCTCATTTTTCTTAAAAAACCATAAAATACACAGAAACTAATGAAACATTTCTTTACTAGTCTAATAAAAAAGAGATCCTTACAAGCAAATTAGAGAGCACAGTGTGAAGTAAATAGAAGTAAAAACAACATTTTATAAGAACATGGAGTTGCTGTCTTGGGAAGTCAAATAGAAGCTTATGCTTATAGCTGTATAATTTTCTCATATAACTTGTTTAACTTTTAAGGAAAACAAACAAACACTGAATGTTATCTAGAGAACAAGACATTAAAAAAGTAAACATTGTGGAGATAAATTGACTCAAAATTGTCATTCATTATGAAAAAAGTTTGGTGTTGTATGAAAGGAGAGCAGGTTAGCACTCCCCCTGACAAGGACGGAAGAGACCCTTGGCCCTGACAACATACATATGGTTAAGGCATTGCCACCTACTTTGTGGCATCTAACCACTGCTTTTGATTCACTGCTGAATTCTACAAGAAATTCAAGAAAGACTTAATGCCAACACTCCTCAAATTCTTCAATGAAATTGAAAGGGAAGCAATTCCCCCTAACTCGTTCCTGAAAGCAAGTATTACCCTCATACCAAAACCAGAGAAAGACCCAACCAAAAGAGAACTACAGGCCAATCTCCCTAGTGAACACAGATGCAAAAATCCTCAATAAAATACTGGCAAACAGAATGTAGCAGGTCATCAAGAAGATTATACGCCATCACCAAGTGGGATTCATCCCTGGAATGCAGGGATGGTTCAACGTACACAAATCAGTAAACATAATACACCATATCAATAGAGCCAAAGATAAGAATCACATGATCATTTCAATAGATGCAGAAAAAGCTTTTGATAAAGTTCAACACTCATTCATGACAAGAGCCCTATGGAAAATCAGAATAGATGGTCCTTACCTCAATCTGATAAGACCCATCTATGACAAACCAACAGCCAGCATCATATTAAATGTTCAAAAACTGAAAGCTTTTACTCTAAAATCAGGAACAAGACAAGATGTTCATTATCACCACTCCTATTCAATATAGTTCTGGAAATATTAGCCAGAGCAATTAGAGAAAAGAGAGAAATAAAAGGAATGAGGATAGGAAAAGAAGAAGTTAAATTATCATTATTTGCAGATGACATGATACTCTAAATAGAAGACCCCCAAAACTCCATTGAAAGACTTCTAGGTGTAATAACCAAATTCAGTAATGTAGCAGGATACAAAGTCAACAATCAAAAATCAATAGCATTCCTGTACAAAAACAACAAACTCATTGAGAGAGAAATAAAAGAAGCCACACCCCTCACAATAGCATAAAAAAAGAAAAATACTTAGAAATCAATCTAACAAAGGAAGTATAAGATCTATTCAGTGAAAATTTCAATACTCTGAAAAAAGAAACAGAAAAGGATCTCAGAAAATGGAAAGATATTTCTTGTTCATGGACAGGAAGAACAAACACTGTGAAAATGGCCATTCTCCCAAAATTGTTACACAGATTTAATGCAATTCCAATCAAAATATCATTAGAATACCTCGCAGATCTAGAGAAATCATTCCTAAAATTCATCTGGAACCAGAAGATACCTAGAATAGCAAAGGCAGTTCTGGGCAGCAAAGATAAGGCAGGAGGCATCAGAATCCCTGACTTAAATTTATACTACAAAGTTACTGTGATAAAATCAGCATGGTACTGGAATAAAAATAGACCTGAAGATCTGTGGAATAGATTAGAAGATACAACCACAACTACAAACACACTTAGCCATCTTATCTTTGACAAAGGGGCCAAACATGTTCACTGGGAGAAAAATAGACTCTTTAATAAGTGGGCTGGAAAAACTGGCTTTCCATATGCCAAAAACTAAAACTAGACCCATGCCTGTCACCATGCACTAAACTAAAGTGAAAATGGATCAAAGATCTATATACTAAAACAGAAACACTAAATCTGCTGGAAGACAAAATTTGTAGAAATCTTGACGATGTAGGAGTAGACAGGGAGTTCATGAACAAAAATCAAACTGCATGGGAAATACTTCCCAGAATCAGCAACTGGGATCTCGTCTTAGTGAAAAGTTTCTGCATGTCAAAGTAAATCTCCAACAGAGTGAAAAGAAAACCCATGAATTGGGAAAAAATCTTAGTCAACTCTCCCTCAGACAAAGGACTTCTATATAAAGCATATAAAGAATTAAAAAAAAAATCAGACCCCCAAAATTCGAAGACTCAATCCAAAAATGGGCATCTGAGATGAATACATACTTCTCAGCTGAAGAAATACAAATGGCAAATAAATACATGAAAAAATGTTCAGTATCATTGTTTATTAGAGAAATGTAAATTGAAACAACACTGAGATTCCATCTCACTCCAGAAAGAATGGCCAGGATCAAGAAAACCACCAATAACTAATGCTGGAGAGTCTGTGGGGAAAAGGGAACTCTCCTGCACTGTTGGTGGGAGTGTAGACTGGTGAAAGCACTGTGGAAATCAGTCTGGAGGTTCCTCAGAAACCTGGGATTGGAAGTCGCATTTGACCTAGCTATTCCACTTCTGGGATTATTCCCCGAAGAATTGAAAACATCATCCCACAGTGATATATGTGCACCCATGTTTATAGAAGCACCCACATAATAGCCAAATCTTGGAAACAACATAAATGCCCATCAACTGAAGAATGGATAAAAAAAGATGTGGTATTTTTATACAATGGAGTACTACTCAGTTATAAAGAAGGATCACATTGAAGCTATTATAGGTAAATGGATGCGACTTGAGACCATACTCACAAGTGAAATAAATTAAGCTCACATGTGTAAATACTGTATTGTCTTCCAGTGTAAGAAACTGAAAGAGTAAACAGTAAATATTGTGAAAGGATAACAAGTTGCCCAAAGGGGAAAAAATAACTCAGAGAGGGAAAAGGAGAAAAGAAGGAAAAGAAAAAAGATATAAATTTGTACATATACACTTAAGATAGCTAAGATGATGGTATTAGTAATTCTATTAGTTCTTAGAACAAAACAGTTAACATTCATAGGATTAGATCAATTTTGCATGTTTATGTATGGTGATCTGAGTAACTCTTTTGATGATAACTATGCAAAATAACAACCTTAGTTATGTTCCTGTCACCTTGTTTTTGCAAGCCTACATTGTTATTGTTTGGGGCTCTTTGTTATTGTGATTTATTAGTCCCTTTAGTTTCTTGTTTTTCTTGTAATTTGTTATGTTTTGTTTTTCCCTCTAATACAGAAAGGATAGATGTACGTGTATAGGCTTATACTTGCCTAGAACTTCTCCTAAAGTGTTTACAGGAATTGAATTTATTATGTATGATGGTATGGACAGCAACTTTGGAGAAAACAAGACATTATGGTAGCCATTATTGATTTCTTATCATCTTGTTGTGAAGTCCAACAGTGCTTTTATTCTTTGTTTTGATTGTTTTTAGTCTGTTTTGTATTATTTGATTTCAATATGTGTGAAAGTGTGGACAGTTATTTTGAAGAGAACAAGAGACATTACAGTAGCCATTGTTGATTTTCCTATTATCTGGTTTTGAAAACTTGTAATGCTTTCATTCTTTTGTTTTGATTGGTTTTATACTATTTTCTTTTGTTTCAATTGACTGTGTGTGAAGATATGGACAGCTATTTCCAAGAAAAAAGGAGACGTTATGGTAGCCACTCTTGATTTTCTGTTGTCTTGTTTTGAAATCCTGTGTTGCTTGCATTGCTTTGTTCTGTTCTGTATTGTTTTGTTTTATTATCTTTAAAATAAAAAATAAAAAAGACAAACAGATTGGAAAGGAGCTAAATTTCTAACACATGTATCATTCAACTTATTAGGATTAATGAAAGGCTGTATTTTGCCATAAGAAATTTGAAAAAAGACAAACAAGCTTGTTTTCTATATCAGTAATGATTGAAACACTATCTTTCTAGTCAAGATAATAAAAACATGTAAAACTTTTCCACTTGAAGAAATCAGAGCAATAAGATAATGAAATGTTTTCTTAATGAAGAATAAGATAATGAAGATAATGGGTAGGCTAGAAATTAGGAGAGGGCAGATGCCAAGTAATATTTTCCATGTGGATTTCGTGAGGCATAGCTAGAGAAATGACTGAGAAGTGCTTTTTGTAGTCCTATTGAGAAAAATGAGCAGAAATAAGTCCAGTGCCCATGTTAGGATCCATGTTTGCCTTTACTGGCACTAAAAATTGTGGGCATAATAGAATATAACTTCAAGTCATTTCAATTCTTGTACTTGAAATAATGTGACTTGAAATTGTGAAGACAGATACTTCATAGAATAAATCATAACTTCCCTCTGGAGATAGTTTCCTTCAGATACTCAAAATATTTGTACAAAAAAATCTGCAAACACCACACTGGCAACAAAACCAAAACATACAAAAAACAGGTACATGCGGGATAAACAAAATGTATCACCAGCAGCTCTGCAGATAATAAAGTTATTAGATACAAGCTTGAAATAGCTATAGTAACTATTCCGAATAAAGAATAACATCAGAAATCTCAACAGATAGCTAGCTGTATTCTTAAAACATTAATAAAAGTGCAGCACTTCTGAAACAACAGTAAGTTTTGTAGTATTTCAGTTTGCCCCAGTCCTTTTTCTTCATTCTTTGGTAACCTTGAAAACTGACAGTTTTGCAGCTACCTGAGCTGTGAAAACTAGCAACAAAGCAATACTGGAGGGAGCAGGATGGGTATGGAGCTGCACAAAGCCCCATGTCCTGAATATCATTATTTGATCTGTGTGACAGCTCACAGTTTGTCTTTAATTGACCTGATGTAGACTTCACTCTGTGTGAAAAGATCTTGTTCAAGGGCATTTGTCAAAGTAAATGTTGGCCATGGTTTAATGTGACAAGCAAGTGATTTAGAGGGAAAGAAGAGGAGCTTAATATTAGTTGGGAGTAACAAGACTCTTACCAAATTCTTTAAAAAAAAAGTAAAAATGAGACATTCAGGATTTTTAAAACCTCTGACATATCCCTATAAATGTAGAATGCCATGCACACATGTAGAGTTCTACATGTGTTCAATGTCTGACTGACCCCTGAGGATCTATGCTAGAAGGAAGTAAATACTATGACACAACTGTAACTCCCTGACAAAGTGTAGAAGAGATGACATGCAGAACCATTCAGAAAACTTTGGACTTATTGGCTGAAGGCATATAAGAAAATCCCTATCTAATCATTAGCTGATCACTAAAATAATCCGGTAGAGATTTTGTTGGGCACACATAATACATGGTATGGAATTGATAGCATTCGCCTGGGGATGTCACTAAACAAACTCCAGCAGCAACAATAACCTACAAAAACAGTAACAAAGAAACCTGGAAAGGAAGGCACACAAAAAATAGCAAGTGTATTCACGTACAGGATAAAAAGAAAGCAAGATAAACTGTCACTAAGAAGTCCAGGTGTTGTTATCATAAGACGACTGTTGTAAACATGATTTTATGAAATGGAATGAAATTCTAAAGAATTAAAGGAAACTGTGGCAGTATTGTCTCAGAGAATATCAGTAGCCCACTCATACAAGCATACATTTGAGCCAAATAAAACTTAATGAAGCCGACTAGTACAATAACTGAAAGGAAAAATTCCCTGGAGGACCTAACCAACATATTTGTGCTGATAAAAGCAAGAATTAATAACTCTGAACACAGTCATATTAGGGTTACCAAACTGATGCACAAAAAGGAAAAAATGAAAACTGAAAACTGGTTAGGTAAATAAATTCTTTCGCTATTCCAGATACTCAACTTAATCAATGACATAAAGGCAGTAGCACAGACTTGGCCCACTGAAATTTAAAATGGGTTAAAGAAGCCACTCACATGGGCTCGTTTATTAAGAAAATAAGAAGTAGGAGTATAGCCTTGGGTGTGTGCTCTAGAACCTTCTCCTTCCCCCCAAAAAAGATACACCAGAGAGCTTTCAGAAAGTCTACAACGTCAAAATTTGTCATAGTGGCAGTAAGATATTACTGGTATTTTTCTACCATGCTCAAATAGACAGAATTTCCAAAGAAAACTAGTCATGGTTTTGAATGAATAATCATAGATGGACAGAGCTAGATGCCCTTGCAAATATCCATGTTGGTTTATGTTTTCTACTATACATATTTTAAATGCATCTAACAAATCTTTGGATCAAAGTAGTGTAACTATGAATTGAAATAAAGATGTTAAGAAATAAGAAAGTCTATTTACTGTAACATCAAAAAGAATACAGTGAGAATACTTATCATAAAAATATTTACTCCTTATGCATCACAGACTTAAATGTAACAGTTGAAACTGCAAATATCTTACAAGATAACTAAAATGAACACACTGTTGAATCTATTCGTTATTGAGAAAGAACAATTAATACTCATATGATTGGATTGATTTTGCATGTCTATATCTGTTAATGTAAGTAACCATTTTAAAGATAACGATACGCAGTATTACAACCATTGTCAAGTTTCTACCATCCGATTTTGTAAACCTGCAGTGTTACTGTTGTGTATTTATTCTAGTCATTTGTTTGTCTCTTTTGCTTGTTGTTTTTGTTTTACGTCTTTTTTTCTGTTTTTTCTTTGCTAAAAAAATATATCTTACAAGAAAATGAGTAAATTTTATTTTTCAATCCTTAGTGGTTTCTTGAACATGTCAACAAAATCATAAGCCACAAAAAATAAATACATGGGGTATCAAAAAATTTTAAAACTAAAGACAACTCAAACGGGAAATATTTGTAAATTAAGTATTTGATAAGAGACTTCTTCTTAGACTAAAGCTCTATAACAATTGAAAGAAGGTAAATATCTCTATTAAAAATAAGTAAATAATATTTTAAAGAATATTTACTAATGATAAGTAAGCACACATTTGATTACCATTATGCAAGAGAAAAATCAAATCAAGAGTAGTATGAGATGCTACATCACTCTAGAGTACAATGACTAGAATTGAAAGGCAGGTATTAAGAAATGCTGCTAAAGAAAAAGAAAAAACTGGATCCCTCATATACTATTAAAGAGATTATAAAATGGTACTACTGCTTGTACAAATTAGAAAATCATCAAAAGTGTTAAGCAGAGACTCTATAGGATTCAACTGTCTTAGTCATAGTTATGTAATTTATACTAAATTATGTTTCAAAAACACTTGTACATTAATGTTCATACTTGCATTCTTCGCAGTAGCAAAAATGTGGAAACAAACCAAAGGTTCACCAACTGATATATAGATAAAATGCTATATGTACATTTAATATTGTGATCGAACACTCAGTTAACAAAAAAAGTTTCTTATCTTGCTTTTCAACCTGAGGAATTTCTGCATTTCTTTCCACTGATACATACAATTACTTTACTAGTACTATTACTAAGGAATGCTGAATGGCTTTTTTTCCCTTTGACCAGAAACTTTATTCTTATCATCAACAATCCTGAAGAAAAACAGAATCATGGAATCATAAAGTGAAATTGTCAAAATCTTCTAAAGCCTTCGAATTCTCATGGCCTAAAATATTATCATTAGATTTAATGTCTGTAAGAATGAAGAGTATTCTAACTCTTAGGAACCTATACATAATCCCCTTAGGGACAAATATCAGACTGTATCAGGCATTCAGAAACTTATCAGCAGTCCTACATTCTGTTCTAGAAACAAGTATGATTGATAACTGCAAGGACTTACACAGTGTCTCCAATTCTAGTTCAACAGATATGATGGATATTTCCAAAATACCTACCTGACCAAAAATCTGAAGATTTATTTCCTTGGAAAAGACATTAGAAAACCAGCCTTTAAGACTTAATAAAAAGAATCTTATCAGATATTACTAACAACTAGCACAAGAATGAAACTCAAAGTATCGATGATGTATAGGTTCCTGTGTATAGGTTCCTGTGAATTAGATTTATATTTCCTAACTCAAAAGATATTATTTTATGTATTAATTTGGATTGTCATAATGAAATGTCACAAGCAGGGTATCATACACAGCAGGAATTAAATTTCTCATGATGTGGAAACTAAGAAGTTGAAGATTGAAGTGTCACCACGGTGAATTCTTCTCAGAGCTGTCTTTGGGGCTTGTAGATGGCCACCTCTTTTCAGTGCACTCATACAGCCTTTGCTCGGTGTGTGCACATTGACCGCTCACTATTCCTCTTCTTAGAGGCCACTGATACTATAAGATTAGGTCCTTAATCCTATGACCTCATTTAACTTTAGTTACCTACTAATATCTATCTCCAAATGAATTCACAATGGGGATTAGTCTCAACACGAAGAACAAGCACTTTATTTTCTCTATTTCATCCACTCCATCTAGAATCTTAAACTGATTGTTTTTAGGAATCTTTTTGAAGCTGTTGCCTTCTGATTTGTTTAACACCATTTTCTGCCCATGTGCTGGTAAGCTTGCCTATTACTCCAATTTTCTGTCCTCTAAAACACTAATCTAATTATCTTGACATTAATCTCGTTTTTCTGAACCTTTATACCTGACCTTCTACTACTTATCGCAAAACAAGTCTGACACATTTTTCCTAGATGATAGCTACCTACTCTGAAGCTAATGAATTCCTGAATTTGTCACTCTTTTATTAGCCTTGCTGTTAAAAATCAATAGCAGTTCAACACTTCAAAAGACAAATTCTCTTCAACAGGACACTTCCGGATTTTCACGTTCTGTCTTGAATGTTAACCTTACATTAACAAAATGCTTTTGCCTGGCCCTTAAAATCCTACCAACAAGGCCAAGTCCTAACCAGGATTACGACTAAGCAATAATTGTTTTCTTTGAAGCTATGTCAGCCCCGTTTGTAAGACTATTTAATGTAACTCAATGAATTTTTCCAACTCAAGGTACAAAAAATAACTTAATTCTATTCAATAGATATATTTATCTTCCCAATAAAATTTATGCACAACTATATAGACTTTTACCTATATTCTTAAATAAAATTTATGCTTGATTATATACTAGACTTTTATCTATATTCCATAGTCTTACTTATGATGGCTACTTGAAATAATATTAGATTTTCAGAAACAGAAAACAATTGTCTTACTAGTAAGTCATATTTCCTTAAATTTAATACGCAGAGGCTTTAAAATAAAATAAGCACAGGTATTTAAAAAACAAAAATTTACAGTAAAGAAAATATATTACCTTTTTGAGAATATTCTTCAATTTATAATTTTTATATGGAAGAAAGAACTAAAGAAGATATTTAAAATTTATGCCTGTCCATACCAAAAGAAATGAACAATACCACTTCTGCTCTGAAAGTCAAAAGTCTTCTCTAAATACATTTACTACAATTCTCATGAACAATTGTTCAATCCCTATTCTTCTCTTTCCCTGCCAAAGCTAAGTTTGTGCTATAGGTAGTACTTCTTGCTACACCTAAGATGGGTCGAAAAGAACACTATATGTTAAAAAACAAAAAGAAAAACTTCACTGTCTAAAGGATAACTAATTCTGGTGCATATTACTATTATGTGGATTTCATAATCTAAGTGTTTGACTTCAGACCTATCCAAGGGAGCAGCAGTCCTTTGTTTTTCATACAATTTGTATCAAAAACAGATTAAATTGGCCAATTTGTCCAGTGCAGAGTCTGAAATGCTTCTGCAACTGTCACCACGTCGCACTGCTCAATAAATCATTCTAAGTGGGGAAAAAAAAAAAACACTGGTGTTAACTGTGAACTATATTAAATAGCCACTTCTGACAGCATTTTAGTGGCAACCATTGTGAACAAAGCCCTTCCTTAGAGTTTCCTTATAAATCGCCCAACTGAAGCCCAAAATTTTTAATAAGTAAATGTATCCTATCACTTAAGCACTTTATAGTTTCCTGTGAGTTGCATTCTCTACTCTTTCAAGAAGAAATAAGCTTAATTTGTTTAACCGTATGTAGACTTGTGGTGGGGTCTAGCTGAAGCACATCGGAAAATTGATTATACACATGAGTACAGTAGTTGTGGAGTTGGTTAAGCCTGGATTCCAATCCTTAATCTTTCATTTTTTGGTAATGCATCTGCCAGTTCACTACTGCTCACAAAGACACAGTTACACAACTGCAAAATGAGAAAATTTTTGCTCATCAGAGGTAAGTGTCAAGAAATATTAAAATGAGGTAAAATAAATAAAGGCTAATGATTTTCAAAAAAGCAAGCAATTAACTCCTCAAAAAATTGAATTCATACATTCAATTGTAATTAAAAGTTGAGAGAGGATAATTAAATAAAAGACAAGGTGGTGAAAATATCTATAATGAAACATATATTAAAATGACAAAAAAGAGGGTTAGAAATATAAGTCATGTAGTGATAAGGTCTGAATTTTATTTCTTTGAAATCTCATAGAGAAAAGGAAGGGATGAAGCACAATTTTATGCTGTAATATTTTTCAAAACTAACCACAGCTATCAAAAGAAAGGTTTAAATCACCTCTAGGAGCACAGGAAAAAGAAATAAAAAAGAATTATACCGATTAAGATATTAGAATATTAAATACAAAAGAAATGGAAATTTAAAAGTAGTCATGAAAAAGTTAAGATTCATTTAAAAAAACAGCAACTGCTCTAACAAGTAAATCCCCACACAGAACAATAGAAATTATTGTTCCTTAAATTTCTTAAAATGCTGAAAAAAACTGACAACCTTGGAAATGCAGATAAACAATACAAAGTAAGTATGTGGGTAAATTCACATGAGTTTTGGCCACATGCTATAATAATATCTTGTTTGAATTTTTAAAGTGTATAGAATTAAATTCATAATGGTTTTTTGTTGGGAAGGTTTAAATGGAGTTAGAGTATTCTTAGTATTTTGTTTGTACAAATGATTTTAATGGTGATAATATTTAATTTTAATAATTGATGTGCTTATTTTCATAATAAGAAATCAACTAGATAAATAATAAAAGTTTATAACTTCCAAGTAGATAGATGGAGAATTAGGCTGAAAACAAATAAAAGAATGTAAAATAGTAGGCTATGTCAAGAGTGTAGATCAGTAAAAAGATGATAGATTAAAACCAGAATAAACCACTACTTCCATTAATATTAAAAGCTGCGATAAATAAAAGTTATTAAGCTAAGTAGAACAAATTTATGCAGTTACAAGAAAGTTCTAGAGACAAAGAAGCATATTTCATAATGATAAAAGTTTCAATCCACAACAAATGAATATCAGTTCTTCATTTATATTTCAAACTCAATATTATGTCCACATATTTACAAAGAAATACTACAGAAATACATGTAAGTTCACAGAAGATTGAACTATACTTTTAGTAATTTGGGACTATTCACTTGTGCACGTGTGTGTATGTGTATAGGAGTCACTATATATGTAGCAAATAAAGAATAATCAAAATAAGTGTATCTTATCTTCAAAGAATATGGAAAATTCATATTTATCACATGCAGAACATAAAACAGAAAGCAGTGAATTTTAGTGTATTCATATAATATAGAATAATAAGGAATCTGATCTTGGATCACAAGAAAATAAAACTAGAAATTTATGAAGAGCATTTTGAATTAGAATATGTTTGGAACTCAAGAAGTGTATGTATAAATTACCTATTGACAAAAGAGGCAATTAAAAAGGAAGTTTTTAAATATGTATTTCTTAAAAATAAATGAAAATATGTCTATGTTGTAATAAAAAATCTACATCCAAGCATGTCTTAAAACATAGTAAAGTAACACTTAGAGGGAATTGTACAGCTTCATATATGTACATAAGAAAAATGTAAACTGGGCATGGTGGTGCACCCTGAGAACTGAAGCAGGAAAATGGTAAAACTGAGCCCAGCTTGGGCAGCATAACAAGATCCTATGTCAAAAATTAAAAGAATGAAAAAAAAGAAAAAGAAAAAGAAAAATTTGCAGTGATAGCTCAGTGTAAAACTGTGGCTGGGTCCATCCTCAGTCTGGACAACTGAAAAAGATATCAGTGAGTTTAATTAAGTATGAAAACCTTGAATGACAAATTTAAACAGAACCTCAATAACCAGGCAAAAGAAAATAATAATGATAAGACTAACGATAAAAATGTAAGAAACAACAAATTTATGAAAAGAATAACAAAGCCAACCTTTGGCTTTGGATTTGGAAAATAAACACACAAAGAAATAATGAAAGGATTAACTGAGACATGACTATTAAAATACACATTAAACAGCTTTATTGTTTAATTTCAAAATGTAATCTTTGAAATTAGACAAATATGGGCATCCAAGAAGAAGGTATAAAGTTCATATTAAGCATTCATGATGTTAATCTTCATTGCATATTTTCATCTTGCTTGAAGTTGTTTTTCTAATATACTGATTTACAACTATAAGTAAACAGATGGCTGGTGAACACATTATTATATTTCCCTCATTTGTAATTACACATAATTAAAACATAAACCTATTAATAAACCTTGGTAGAAATATATGTTTAGTTTCTTAAAGAAACAGTGGGAGCACGGGTTCATTGATTTTCTGTCTGTTCCACCCCCCAGGATGATTTCAGCTTGTTCTGCTTTATTAACTGCATTTTCCCTTGAATTTTATTTTTTCATTTTTGTATTTAAAGTAATAAATGCTATATATAAGTACCATGGATAATATTTTAAGACTCAAAGCTTTTATTTTTGCTTGTAGTTTCAGCATAATCAAATAATTGTTTCATATAATCCACAAGCTAACTAATAGAAATAGAAATTCCCTACAAACAATGGAAATAATCAATCAAAATAAAAATCATAGTTCCTGTTGACTAGATAGGCACTTTCAATTTCTACTTTCTCTTTTTCCTCTCAATTTTATGAGTAATAGGCTAAAATTTTTATATTTTGAATAACATTGACTCCAAACTACTTATAGAATATCTCAAACTTTGATACATTGAGCATATAATTCAACATTTATTTCATTACATAGTCAGTAACTCAGGTTCAAAAACTAAATGAGCAAGTAAGAATAGAATTGAGACTTCAGAATGTTTAGAAGTTAAAATTTTCCATTTTGTATTCTGCAGTAAAACGCTCCCTGACATAGCTTGCTATTGATAAATTAATCCTAGAGTCTCACACATGAACCTATTAATCACTACCATTGGTCCAGGACTGTACTATCTGATACAGTAACAAGCGACCACATCTAGCACTTAAATTGTGGCTAATTTGAAATAAGATACACCGTGAAAACTTTTTACTGGATTGTGAAGACTTAGAATGGAAATGCACGACATACCTCACAACTTCTGTATTGATTACATGTTGACATGTATAGTTATGATATACATATATATATAGAGAGAGAATAAAACAAAACATTTATTAAAATTAATTTGACCTGGCCAAGCATGGTGGCGCACGCCTTTAATCCCAGCACTCGGGAGGCTGAGGTAGGCGGAGCGTTGTGAGTTCGAGGCCGGCTTGGGCTACAATGTGAGCGCAAAGCCGGCCTGAACTACATAGTGTGACCCTACCTGGAAACACTGGGACCGGGAGTTTAGCTCAGCGGTTTAAGCGCCTGACTGGTAAGCATGAAGTTGTGAGTTCAATCCCCAGTGCCAATTAATTTGACCCATTTCTTTTTACATTTAGAATTAGATACTAGGAAATTAAAAATCTTGTATCAGGCGCTCCAGTGGCACAATTGGTACATGCACAGTACTTATAAAAATCATGTCTGAGGTTAACATTGGAGGATCACATTACATATAAAATTAACCGTGGTATTCTGCATTATTCTCATTCATATTTTTGTTCTCAACTTACTCTTACATTTATGCAAACCATAATTTCCTGCCTGCAACACTGGCTTCTTTGCGCAGTGAGATGGTTCTTTGCTTCGTTCATCTCTGTATACAGAGTCTATCTTCCATTTCCCTACTGTGCACTGACCATGGAATCTTACCTTTTAGAATTCTGTTCTAGCCAAGCCTGAAACTCCAACAAAATCAAGAGTTGTGTAAATCAAGAGTTGCGTGGTGGCACATGCCTGTAATCCCAGCACTCGGGAGGCTGAGGCAGGAGGATCCCTGTGAGTTCGAGACCAGCCTGGACTACAAAGTGAGTTCAAGGTCAGCTTAAACTACAGAGCAAGACCATACCTCAAAAAAAAAAAAAAAAAAAAAAAAAAGACAGTTGTGCACAGTCCTTTTGATCCCTCTGAGATAAAATTCATTCCAGATGACATCTGCTGATTACCATCATTTTACTTAAGGAACCAAATCCTCTATTGCACCAAGGTCCTTTTTGGTAGCAGTCAAAGTAATGAGTCACTGTTTAGAATACAATCTACCTAGGAATTTTACAAATAAAAATTATAAAAGGTTATTTATTTTAATTTAACTTTATACACAGCTAAATTTAATTTAAAAATACCTTCAAAAGGATATATTTTCTGGGGCATTTCAGGAACCCATCATTTTCATAAGTCATTAAAGTCCAGTAAAAACAGACTTTCAGTTTTCAATTTGGAAACTATCTAAAACATTTTATTTCACTTAGAAAAAATACAGAATGTGATCCAATGAAATAACAGAAAAAAAATTTTAAGTTTGTTTTGTCTCACTTTACAGTTGGCTCTTAGGGTAATGGGAGCCAAGCATACACACCTATGGGGAGAAACATTTTATAAGACAGAATAGAACTCACAGGATCTTAGCAAAAATTATTTTAACCTGTGACAAAATAAATTTTTCACTTTTTAAAATCTAATCAAATGCAATTAACCCGGGTTATATAACCTGACAACCACTTAGATGGGAAGCTCCTAAGCACAATGCTATTCTACAATTGTGTTATAGCACAATTTTTGTTCGTATAGAGTTGTAACATAAATTGTTCAGTCTTTATCTTTTGGCTATGATAAGAATAACAATCCTACATGTATATTTAATATTCATTCTGATAGATATTTCATATTGTGTCACAAGACCACCTCAAACTTTTCAACTGAATTATCTTGTGCTAGGATAATAGCTATTTAGTAACTTTAAGAAAGAATCAAGGAAGAATATTGAAGTTTTTAAAAAATTTACCTTCTCAAGGAAAATTCCTAACCAAAGGAATTCTGCATGACTATCTAATATATTCTAATAACTGTCATGCAATAATAGGGACATAATTTACAATTCCCTGAAAATTCAATGACTAGTGTGCATACATTCTATATAATATTGATAAGATTTAAATTTTACCCTCCTGTTTTGAAATCCTCAAATTCTCATAAAATACGGGCCATAATATAACAAACACTGTTTCAAAGGAAAACAGATTTCTATGTGACAACAAATGTGCCTGAAAGAGAAATCATCAACAAAACTCTCCAGAGAAATGGAGATAAAAATAAATCTCAGCAGAAGCTGTTGCACCACACAGCCAGTGCACCACTTGCCCATTTCTGTGTCTCTTCCAAGACCCTGGATGTAATATTATCTAAGTTTTTTCCCATCTTTTCCTGACCCATGGTCAGCTGGAATCAAAGCAGAAACAGGATGGCAGAGGAACATGATAGTGGAAAAGAGGCTCAACCCAGGGCAGCCCAGAAGCAGAGGGGAAAAGGGAGGAGCCTGGCCTGAGAACAGCCTTCTGGGCCATGCCCCCAGTGACCCGCCTCCACCCAGGCCCCACCTCCTAACAGCACCCTCAGCTGCTGGACTCCTTCATGGAGGAGTCCGCTGATGAGCGTGGTGCCCCCATGGTGTAATCACTTGAGAGTGTTGGATCACATTTTAGATCTAAACCATTTTACTAGACATACTATT
Organism: Dasyprocta punctata; assembly: GCA_004363535.1. Lineage (NCBI taxonomy): Eukaryota > Metazoa > Chordata > Mammalia > Rodentia > Dasyproctidae > Dasyprocta > Dasyprocta punctata. The sequence continues at coordinate 23,951 of RJWM01029474.1, forward strand.
GAAAAAAATGATGTTTTGAAAAACTTAAGGTGATATGAAAGTATTGTCCCAGAGTCTTTTATCCTCAAGTTTCAAGTTTTCCAGACCAAAAAAACCATGGATAAATAAACATAATAGCTTACTACAAATGATCTTGTCACTTGCTTCCTATGGAAAAGATAAATGATGTTGCTATAAACATCCCTCTATGTACAGAAAAACAAAAAGTCAGAGACAAATATTAGAACTATGTAAATAATATTATCACTATTGTGATAGTCATAAATATCATGTTGCTTCAATATCTTAATTTTTGTTTCATTGTCACTTGCTTCATTGTTTCATATGTTATGCTCATTTCATCCTATTTTAATATCTCAGATTTGAATTCTTAATCCAATAAGTTCATATTTGCTTAATACTTTCCTACAGGGAGAACTAATTTCAGAAAATTTGCTGAATTTGGGGGATTATGTATCTGGCTAGAGTTTCTGGTTATT
>RJWM01029475.1:0-24431 GCA_004363535.1 Dasyprocta punctata
GGGGTGACTTTAGTACACATTCCTTTTAAGGAATTTGTTGCTCTTAATGATATAATAAATTTCTTTAGTCATTAAAAATTCTTATGCTGTTGTTCTCTGTTTATCCATCAGTTTTCAGGTGTGTTTTGTGCCCATTAAAAATGAAACATTAGTTAGTAAGCTGAGAAAATTGATTTGAAGCTCTTTAAATTTCACTTCCCTTTTCTGATTATAGCTTTGACCAAATTTAGAAAGTTACAGAGTTCCATAAATTATCTAATAATAGGAACAGAAACAAATAAAATACTATAGACCAAGTACCTGTCACTGCATTCCATCAGACTCTTTTATAAAACAAAATTTTATAGGAATAAAAGACAGGAAGAAGATTTAGTTTAAGAAAACAAAGTTTTAAAAAAATACTCTGATAATGTATTGCTTAGTTAACTGCAGCAAAGGATTGATACAAATTTCTTTTGAACAGGACACAGAATTATTATTTCTGAATGAAACATACTGATCTAGGGAGTAAACTTTCCCTGAAATACTTGATCTAACTTGAAGTCATTTCATTTAAACTTTACATAACCTTCTCTATTACTGTTAACACATCGTACAGAGTTGAATGAAGTCGGCCTAATATTTTGCTTGACCTGTAGTGTTGTACAACTTTTAAAAATAATTATTACTATCATTTAAAGATCTGGAGCTACTACACACAAACCCAGCTTTCTGGTTACTCTTCAAAATTTAATCTTCAAAAGGTAGGTCTGTATTCCTCTATTACAGTAGACTGGACCGCAAAGCAAATGACTTTATAGGAAGTGTATGTAAGTTCCTCTGGAGATGGTCCCTGCATCACTGTCTTGGTAAGGTTGCTTTTCTTGCCCCAGTAGCATTTCATTTTATTACCTCTGAGGGGGTCCAATGTTAGTCAAAGGGATTGTTTGAGTGCAAAGATATAGATGACCTGATTCCTAATCTATATGGCTATGTATATCATGATCTTTTCCACGTCGATCCACTATTCTAAGAATTAAAAAAAAAAAAGACGAAGAAGATACAAAATGGCTAGTAATATCTACAAAACCAAATAAACTTCTGATAATGATAACACAAGTGAAGAAGGAGGGGGTGGTGGTGAATAAAAAGCAGGGAGAGAAGGGAGGCAGAGGTAGGGAGTTAAAAGGAGTAAGAACAAGAAGAAATGAGAAAAAGCAAAATAATGTGCTGCTGCTAATCTTTTTATAGTAGAAACAGCAATATAAGCTTTATTTAAATCTTTTGGCTTTTTTCCTGTTGAGTCAATAGTTGTTCTTATATTGTTCATATACTATAAATAAATATCAAAGTTTTCTTTTCTTTTAAATAGCAACTCTGTGGAGCAATCAAAAAACAATTCAGAATAGGGTGGGAAGGAGAGAAACATTAAATTGTGTGAAAATGACTTATCACAAATACATTAGACTAGATTCAAACTAACCAAATTCTAGCACGTGTGCTGAGTAGTTTATTTTACTCTGAACTGGAAACGGGGGCAACATGGTTGTACTGTGTTTTACTAGGGACATTTATACATCCAAACCCTGCAGGTAACTTATGTGAATCATCACCAAGAATTACCAAACACTTTACTTAGGATAAATAAACTTCACCAATGTTTTGTGAGCTAAGAAAGGTTTGGGGAAGAAATTATTGTCAATATTACATTTTTCATCATGAGGAGTCTGGGAAGGTATTTTTGTATGTATCTACAGTGATTTACGAAAAATCTATAGCAAGAGTGAAAATAACCTTGTTATAAACAAATGTTTCATTGGTACAATTTTTTTTTTATTTCTTTCCTGTCTGTTCTCCATGAGAATAAGTCATTTAACTGTAAGTCATTCGACTGTAAGACTAGATCAAGTCCTAATTATGGCTCAAACTTTGAGGGGAGATTTTTTTCTTGGGGACTTGGGGTGCTAAAGATCAAACCTAGGACCTTGTACATGTGACGCCTAAATTCTACCAATAAGCTACATTCCCAGCCCAGAGGGTTTCTTTTGTGAAGGGAAGGTGATAGATCACATTCATCATTGAAAAAATTAGTCTGTACACCATGTCCTTTGATGGGCTATTCTTAAGAGTCTCTGCATTCCGGAGGGCCACGCGATGAGCTAGCTTGCATTAGATTTCTGCAGAGCTGGCAGCCTTTTTCTGAAAGTCTTACATTACAGGTAACCTGATTACAGGGAGGGTGGGCCACAGACACAAATCTCAGCCTGCCTGCCTGCAGAGCCAAAGCTAGCCAGCTTGCAAGACCTAGAGCCAGACCGATATGCTGGGATCAATGGAAGTCTCCCGAGAACTGGCTGTTCCCCTTTCAAATGACACCTCCCTAATCTCTCCACTTGCTCAAGTCAGATTCTTCAAAGCTCTAAACATGACACAAGGTTGGCACAACTGAGAAAGGCAAAGGAAGAATGCTTTCTCTAAATCATGGGTGGAGGCAGAAGGGACCAAAATTATGGACACTTAACAATCAGCATCAGAAGTGAGGCATGTTGCTGAAAGCTACAATATTTCCTTTAATGATGAGGAGGAAAAAATTTAAAAAAAAAAAAGCCTGCCTTAACCTATATAAAGGGCCTACTGTATGCTCTACATTGCACTGGGCCACAGGTTATGGTCTCTACTCTTCAGACCATGGAATCTAACAGGGGAAAGATACAAAGCAAAAAGGAATCTTTCATACATGAGCAATGTCATTGTGCAAGCACAATTAAAAATAAATATTAATAATAAATAAATAAATTTACCTGAAGATTTTCACAGAGTGTGTACCCAGAGATTACTGTGTGCCATGGATGACAAAATGAACAAACCACAAAAACACTCAAAAAAACATAAAACAGTTCTCAAACTAGTAAAGGTAAGTGAGGCCAAACCAGGCCTGCTCACTGGAGTCCAGAAAAAGTAAGACACTGCCTCAGAAGTGGGCCTTCTTAGCATTCCTCTCCATTCTCAAGTAGTTCCTTTTTCCTCTCAGGTACCTCCCAAAGCATTCCATATCCATGTATGTGGTTATGTTTTTTACTGTTCACATAACATTTTTATATGAATTCACATGCAGACTTTTCCATTTGCCATCCTTTATTTAACCCATAACATTTTTATAAATCCCCATGATAAGGAAAGTATTAACATCCCCACTTGCAGGTGAGGAAAGAAAGGTTAAAGGGACTGAATCTGGGGCAAAAGTTCATGTGCTGCTCATAAATTTCAGAAAGGGTGTATTGCAATTTATTGAACTCGTTCCCCTCTGCTATGTTCAGGTTGCTTCTACTAGTTTGTCACCATGAATTCACATGCAGACTTTTCCATTTGCCATCCTTTATTTAACCCAGGCAATAGAAAAAGGCATCCCCATAAAAGAGGGGCCGAATTAAAAGTGAAGAAGAAATGCCTAAAGTCACCAGGCCTTGAGCCATGGAAAGGGCCCTCCCTGCCCTGTGTGGCAAAGAGCGCCTGCAAGTCTTGGATAGGCTTGGAAAGCAGTGCAGCCAGCTGCAGGTCTGCATTTAGGAAAACCTGCTATCCTACAGCATCTACTGCATACATTTGGATTGGGGATAATACTGTAGTGTCTTGGGGCTGGAATATGCATGCTAAGAGCCCAAAATCATTAAGGAAAAAAAAAGTAGTAGACATTTTACTTTACATTTTCTCAAACTATTACCTATTGTGAAACTGAACACTCAATTAAACTATAATAAACTGATGATACAAAGGGATTGAAATACAGACTCAGTGTACACTTATGAGCTAGTGGCCCAGGCCCTGAGAGGTACATTTACTTGCCATGTAAAACCCCATGATAAGGAAAGTAGTAACATCCCCACTTGCAGGTGAGGAAAAAAAGGTTAAAGGGACTGAATCTGGGGCAAAAGTTCATATGCTGCTCATAAATTTCAGAAAGGAAATCTACACTTATGCTTCTTGCCATCCCTAAACTACCATTCCTTCAACTGTCCTATGACTGATGACTTCCAGCTAAAATTCTAGGCTAGCAGTACACTGTGTTAAATTATGGCCTCTACGACTAGCGTCAATTATATTGTGGAAATAAGAGAGTCTGGAGCCATATCTTAAAGTATTAGTTTGGAGCAGGGTGTGCATAAAATAGGGAGTACAGAAAAATGTCATCACCCTTCATTTACTTTGTTGCAAGAAGTTTAAAATAAATATTGTACTTTTTATAGAGCTGGAACCATAATCACATTCATTACTTAAAACATTGAAAAAGCAAAAGGAGAATGCATATATACTTTAAATATGTTAGTTATATTCTGACAGTAAATCTGAGAGCAAAACCAGACAAATGCAAAGAGAAAATTCGACAGGAAAGGTTGACAAGTGATAAAATGGTACTAAGACAACTTTTATTAAAGAATTACCAGAAGACTTTGCAATATGCATGGCCTCCTCCTAATGACAGCTGCTTCTGTTACTTCTAGTTTGAGGGCAGTTCTAAAATACAGCATTTTATTTGGAAAAACTCTTTTCAGCACAGATGCTGAAGTAATAGGTGTTATGTAATGTGGCACAAAAAATATCCTCCATCAGTTGGGACTTGGGAGGCCAACTCCACAATACAGAGGCAGCTGCACCAGGATGCTCCTATCTTCCATCAATTAGAAAAGAAAAAAAGATAGTCTAGATGGGAGGGTGGAGAGTGAGTGTGAACTGAAAGGAGGAGCCTTGGGCTTCTCTTCCTCCTTGACTGGTGATTAGCCTTGAAACTTTTACTTAAAGTTTATGTGTAAAATAGTGAATAACAGACCTGGTCTTCAGGCTCAACTAAGATAAATAGACTAGAAAATACTTTTGAAAATGGGAAGTTTATGTATAAATGTAAGGTTATATAAATTGGCTCAAAGAATTACTTGCTGCTTTGTGTAGGATCTGGGTATTCATAACTAACAATACAGTGTCATTTTAGATAATCTCAGCAGCTACTTGGATAAGGGTTCAAGTGCCTTAATTTAGAAGAACTCTACTGGGCCTGGAATAAGTCTGCTTGTGAACAGGAAAAAAATGAAGTAAACATATAGGTGCCATGTAATGCGTTAACTGGTCCCTTATTATTTTAAATCTACAGCATAGATAGGAGAAAATGGAAGAGAAATTCAAGAGACACAGAACCACTTAGCAATACTCACTCATGAATGACAAAGTGCTTGATTAGAACCTAATGCCTTCTGTCTGCGTTCTGTGCTTATTATGAACACTGCCATCTCACCTTCAGAAAACAGAGCATGCCCACCATCCTCTTCCTCATTTGAGGCACATACTGGATTGTGGGAAGCTGAAGTGGCTTAGCTAAGGTCTCACAGATTTTCTAGACTGGAATTCAGGTTTTCTGGCTCCTGGTATTCTTGTCCTATCACCTAAGTTCCTATGTATTTTTTTTTCCCAGGGTGCTACACCAGAATTCTTTCTCTTCTTCCTAAACTACCATTTAAGTAGAAATCCCAAAACCTTTTCAGGAGACATGTATTTCTCAGAGAACAGCTCTGAGCGAAGGTGGTTTGGGACTGTGACAAATGTGCAAAAGACCTCAGGGCGTCTGCATGAAGGGATGGAAAAGGAGGGCTGAGGGAGGAAGCTGATCTGACGCTGGCTTTACATCAAGCTGCATCCTCACAGGTTTTAAATGATTTTGCAATGGATGCAATTATGCATTTAGTGACATCATATACTCATCATCCCCACAGATGAGGCTACTTGTAATACAGCAAAGTGCTGATGTAGTAAACCGAACAAGTAACCGTTAGCCTTGAAGACGGGTGACTGTAAATGTTCAATTGGTGATGACGATCCTAAATCACACATGTACTGTTTATAAAATAGTTATTCTGGTGGAGCTCCAGGAAGTGTTATTTAGACCAATCAACCAGCTATATAAAGCCTATAAACTCTTAAATTTACTCACCTCTATTATCCATATTCATGATTATAAATAATGAAACTGAATAACATGGCAAGACTGATAAGCAACACATAGGAGAAACATTAAGTTTGAAGGTAATGCCTGCTCTCAATGGTTTAAGCATGTATAAGCCATGACAGAATTTTCAAACCATGAAAGGGAGGCACTAAAATAAAACAAATTTTTGAACAATTTTCACACACTCTGATGTAAATGGTCAGGAAAACAGAAAGAACACAACCCACTGGGGGAAGGCAGGAATCAAAAACATCTCCAGCTACCCAAAGGCCATGTAACTTTAAATCTGTCTCTTAAATATCTCCAAGTTCTTAAGTTTTTCTCAATACCGCAGTAGGATTTAGAAGTGTTGTCCAACACAGAGACATAAAATGAAAACGAGGGGACAGATGTACAATTATAGAGAAAGGTAATAAATGTTACAAATATAGTTCATTTAAGAAAATCCATTTGATTGTATTAAAACTTATAGTGAACTAGATATTATATGTAGGATAAACATAGAAATGATTTCCAAAAGATTATTTTTGCCAAAGAGGAAAAGAACCATTAAAAAATTCTACAACTACATTTTCCATAAGGCAGTAATATTTGGAAGCATTTCTATAATCACACAGACATTAAATTATTTGATAAACATCCATGTCAATTAGGTCTGGGTGAGTCTTTGATCAAACACCTAATAGTCAACTTTATAGGTTTTTCTGTTTATATTTGAGTTCTATTTATGTTATAATGACTGTGAAATAGTCTTTTTTCAATTTTTGAAAAAAAAATTTCACTTATTCTTAGAAAATGTACATATAGGAAGATCTTTTCTCTCAACAATTGAAATCAGAATCTCTTTTGACTAACTCAGGGCCCTAATAGGTAGTTCTAGAAGCTTTTATTTGGAGGAGGAGCTGCAGAAAATGTTTCCAAATTTAATAAACTCAAACATACCCGTAAGTTATGATTCACGTTATAGAATTTAAAGGGATAAACATATTGGCATTTAAAGTGAGATTTTATTTCCCTTAATTTGTCTTATTTTATTTTTTAAATCACTGCTAAAGGTGGCATTTACATCTTCACAATAATGAGACTGATAAATCTCGCATATCCTGGAGCCTGGGAACACATAGCCTATGATTATGTGACTTCTTATTGGCATAATGTGTTACTTTTTTCTGAAAAAAGAAAAAAAAATCCAGGCAAAGGACCTCAGGACAGAGTGAAGCAGGCAGAAATGCACTGAATTAAACATCTAGGAGCCGGCTAGGATGACAGCATTTGTTTCTCAGGCATGGCAGGACTTTCCTTACTCAATGGCATTTTCTCTCTGACTCTGTGAATTATTCAAGAACAAAATTTCCATACTGAGCCAGGGATCTCTCCCCTGGAGGGAGAGAAACACCTGGGCGCTCTTGGGAAGGGAGGCCCGGTGGCCATGTGTGCCCTGGTCCTTACCGTCCAGGTGGCTGACTTGGCGGTGCTGGACTGCTGGAAGGACACGTCGAAGCTGTGCGGGCCCGGGTAGTCGGTGTTGGAGGGAATAGCGGGCGACGGCGACAGGGCGTCGAAGGTGGAGCTGGGCTGCGCATAGGGCGAGGGCGCAGTGACGCTATTCTGCGCGTGGTCTGTGTTGTAGGGGCTGGTAGACGAGGAGCCGTTCTGAATCTGCTGGTCCATGCTGTTCAGGAGCCCCAGGTTTGTATACTGTGGCTGCAAGACACCCGGAGACCCCAACATTAGTCATTTGAGCTTCAGATCATTGCTTCAAAAATGGTAGCATTTGATGCACGAGTTCTACAGGTGTGAAATGCGTCACATGCAAAGGGAAATCAACAATTTGTGATACCCAGGAACACCCTGACAAGGCTGAAGGAATGACCTGCGCAGAACACACAGCTCTTATGGGAGGCTTTGGTGACTGGAATCCTCAGGAGTGAAAGTGAAATACAGGCTTATCTACAAACAAGGCACAAAGTGTTGTTCAGTAGCTCAATAGGAATTATTAAGAATCAAAAATACTGCCTGTTACAGTATTCAGAGTGAGAAGGATCATTTGATAGCGTTCAGGGAGGTTTAAGTATCAAATTGTTGTACAAATGGGAAAAATCAACTGATCATCAAGATTCCTCTTAGTCTTATAATTCTAAAATTAGTGCCCCAATACCAATAACACCATCTCAGGGACTATTTTCATAAAGACTGAAAGGGGAATGGGTAGCAGCATCAGAGAGACTTGACTGAGTCATTGTGGCAATCTTGTATTGTCCAAGCTAGTGTAGAATTCCTGGGCTCACTGATCCCTTCCTGCCTCAGCCTCTCCAGTAGTTGAAACTACAGTCACATGCCAATACACCCAGCCTCAATTATATATATATATATATTAAAGGTAACACACCAGTCTATCTCTCATTATAAATAAAATTCTGTGCTTGATACAATTCAAAAGTACATTGGTTCGTGCAGCACCATTTGACAGATGATTTTATGTCTTCCATGCCAATGAATCTGGGCACAGAATAAGTACTCAATGAAATGTTTATGGAAAGAATGAGTTGGTTTCTTACCATTTTACCTGAAAAACAAATTGACAGTATACTTTCAGAGAGAGGAAGCAAATTGCTCAAGCACTAGTTAATAAGTAGAGTATAAATTTTGAAATTAAATCTTGTGATTCCAAGTCCAGGGCTCCATCCAGGCTATCACCTCAGGAGCTGGATCAGCTGAGTCAGCCTTGGGTTGCGTGCTCTTCCTAACCCCAAACCAAACAACACCTTTCCAAAAGGTGCAACCAGCTTATGGCTCCATTTTCGCCTTGTGAAACTTTCTGAAATTTTTTTTTCTTTTCTTTTACTTTTCTTTTCTTTTCTTTTCTTTTCTTTTCTTTTCTTTTCTTTTCTTTCTTTCTTTCTTTCGTTCTTTCTGCTTTAATTTAAACTAAGGAAGATGGAAAGGGGGTCAAAAGCAAGAAGAGGTACCTATTTTATAAAGGAAATGAAGAAGGTTCAATTGAAATATAACTGAGAAACCAGGCTAAGGAAAACCACAAAGAACAAAGTTACAAAGGACGAGGAACCCCAACGGTTCTTTCCATTTTAAGCATGGAGAATAATGAAATGATTTTATTCGACACTAATTCTTTCATTTGGAAAGGAGAAATGGACTGGGCCATTCCATTCAGTCCAGAGAGCATCTGTCTAAATGTTAACAGTCGCACGCCCATTCCATCGCATTCATGCATTCGCATTCCACTGCTGAATGCCACCTCCCCATTTGCTCTGCAAATAACTATTAATCTCTTTACACTTATCCCCATGCTGACAAGAGCAGCTGTTTGTCTCGCTTTCTCTCCCCTCTGACTTCTATAGCTCCTAGCCCTCTCCATCCTCCATCTTCTGCTTCCCCTCCCCACAGGTGGAACAAAACTGCAGGTAAAACATCTGAGGGGAGAGAAAAAAAAAACTAAACTAAACTAAAGCTGAGGTTGGTACAAATGTGTCCACACCCCGGGCTGAGCTAAATCTCTCAGGTATCCAAGCCTGAGGCAACAGCCTGGAAAGAGGACTGAAAAGATATTTGTGTTCAAGGTAAGGGTCAGTATACAAAGCACTCCTGAAGGTCCTGTAGGAATCAGATAATGCTCCCCAAGGCACGTGCTTCCCTACAGCAGTACAATTAGGGAGGCAGCCTTCCCTGACAAAAAGGACAAAGGCACTGCCTGAGCACTTTCTCACGGGCAGTAAAAAGGTCTGTTGGGTGCCCCTTCCTCCTCCTTCTAGCTATACAGAAGGAACTCCAGCTAATTGTGGGCTTGGATGAGAACAAAGAAACATCAGTCCTTTGAATTTTTTTTTCCCCAAAATATATAAAGAGAAAAGTTTGGGCCCAAGCTTTAAAAGCCAGTGAGCAAACACTCATCTAATCTCCACAGGACTTAAGAGAAGGGGAAATCCCATTTACCAAGAAATCACAAAGGAGACCCTGCAATAGCAGTTAAGACTGAGCGTACTGGGTGGAACCCAAGCAGTGGAAGCTGTGCTCTGTACCTCAGTGATACAATCGTGGGTGCTGACAGATCTACTCTTACAGTCTCAGGGAAAATACTGTACTTGTAAATCATAGAATTTATCCATTACGCTAAGGTCTTGATTCATGTAACACTAAGCTACATTTCTCAGTATTGGGCAAAAAGGAAATCAGCCCATTATTCAAAATAAAAATAGGAAAACAAATTTCAAATTGAATTCTTCCCACATTATACTTTAAAGAACTAGAATCCAAGTAGTATACCAACAGTCTTCTTTCACTGAAAACAAAAGTCAGCACAACTGATTTTATAATGAATGCAAGCAAGAAACACACCAAAGACAGTGTTGTATGATTACAGATTTACTTACTTTTCTTATTTATTATAAAAATCAGTAAATCAAAAGCTTTCCAGAGGAAACAGTATCTTAGAGTTAATTTTTAAAACATCTAGTTTAAAAATGGTTATTATTTGCTTACTACTTTGATTTGAAGAGCGATTGCACGTGTTGACACAGTATGATTGGAGGCCAAGGGCAGATCCACATAGCCAAGAAGAGCCAGAAGTTATTAACAGGACCAGCAAAATAAGCTGAAGTGCCCAGTGGAAAATGGCAATGCAGTCTCTTGTTTGTAAATTATTAAGACTTTCAAAATGGTGATAGTAGAACATGAAGCACAGAACAGCATAGTTCAGAGAGTGGGCTGCTGTGGCTAACTGCATAGTGTGCATGCCCACGAAGCCAACCCTCAGCCAGGTCAATGGGAATAGCACCGATCTCTTATTTCCCACCAGAGAGAAGCAGCTGGGAGAACAGGAGCAGTGCCCATTCTCTTTCCTTGCAGTCCCCGATGCCGTTACTGTTTCATAAACACGTTCCATAAACAGAGGTAAGAAACATGATATCCTGGGACGCGAGTGTAACACTCATGGACAATGACAAGTAAACGTTACAGAAATTAGAATGTGACACTTTCACATTAGCCACAAAAAATTGTTCTTGGAAGAACTCTATCAGGTCCCAAATATCCCAAGTGTTTCTTACCATATAAAGGTTATTAGAACATTTTAACTGAAGTAGGAAATAAATCCTTCCTTTCTAACCACAAGGTATCTTGATCTCAGAAGAACTTTAACATCCTTTTCAAGTACACAAATAATGAATGAATAGCAACATATCACATGTTAAAGAGGGGGCAGTCTTCTAAAAACTATGAACAATGACACACACACACATGTACACATTCTGCTTATCTGATAACCACTATAATTCTTCTGAAATAATACACTTGATTTCTTCTGATTCTAAACAGAAGCTTTATTTCTTATAAAAGAACTATGAAATAGTAAACAAGGGGTTGAATCACCAACATTTGGGACTGAAATATGTTAATGACAGACTAGTTGATCTTTCCACAGAAAAGATGAAATGTACCCAGGACACACAAACATAATGTAATTCAGGTCATTTCAGAACACCCTTCGAGTGGTCTGCAGTATGGAGGTAGTTTGATGAAGTATAGGAATACCCAGGGCTAAATTTCACCAACAATCCCCAAATACCCTGGAGGATTTGTTACTTTTTTTCATAGGACCTTTTGCATTCTCAAAGCTATCTACAGACTGATCTGTTTCTTCACTAACCTTCAATTTGTATGTTGGCTGGGAATTAAAATAGCATCATAGAGGACTAGACTATTCTTATCTGGTCATTAAAATATCTTACAAATACAACTGTTATAATTAAATTTTATTTTCCTTTCTTGGCTTATACTTTTGTGTTGGTCTTAAAATTTGAATGTATTATAGACCTGGATTTTGTTTTTGTAAGATGAATATTTATTGTTATAAACAAAGCTCAATATTAATTGTTTATGTATATATTTATACTGTAATTGTTTTCTTATAAAACAATTTAATATCAAAATGATTCAAATCAAGTTATTCCACCAGTGCAATGGAAACAGGGACATAGGTTTAATTTATGTTCCTTACTTCTGTCTCCATCAGTTTACCAATATAAGAGAGACATTATAATTTGGCTTTTTCTAGTACCACTGTATGTACTCGTTTACCACAACATAACAATAGCCAATAGTAAATGGCAAACAACTTAATAAAAATTGGAATAGGAACCAAATCAGGGATAGGAAGGGTTACTGTTTGAATATAGAATTATAATTTATTTACATTAATGGAAGCAGACCCATTTTACTGAAAACAGTAACTTGCCCAGGCTTCCTTTGGAAGAAACTATATTTATAATTCTTTAGTGACAATTAGATGAGGGTAGGGAACTGAGCCATCTTTAGTAATACCTATCTCCTGGATGGATCCCAGTGATGCAAGAGGACTCTGAAATGAGATTTGGTGACATGGGATCTAAGTTCCATCAGTGCCACCAGTGTGCTGGGTGGCCCTGGGAAATGTAATCAGACAACTAAGACCCCAGTTTCCTATAAGGTAAGTTGGAATTGTGGACACCAAGTCTGGTGAGGTAATAGAAAAAGTGTCCCGTTCTGACAATTAGTGAGCTGCTCTATGAGCTCTGACAGTCAGGCTCTGAGACTACTTTCAAAACAGGTCCATGAGATAACTGCTTTATTCCTTATTCAGATTCCTCTGGACATGGCTAAAAGCTAAGTGTCTCAAGCAGTATATTATTTCTTTAACTGGTGTAACCTTTCACCACAGGCTTCGTGGAGGAGCTTTTGTGAACACTCTATAGCCTCTCTTGGGAAAAGAAAACACTTTCTTCATGACCCTGGATTTAGAAAGCATTCATTCAATTATACTTTAGCAGGCAGTCCTACATTTTCATCCCTTAATATTGGCAGAATAGAGATTTTCAACACACACTGCCTAAGGGAGAAATACTTGTCATTTTTAAGTCTTCTCCCACCTGCCCTATCTCAAAGAATGATAGTTTGTTTTATGCTAGAATTAAACACAAGTAACTCGAAGCACTCCATTTGAGGTCAAGAAGTTCTTTGTATTATAATGTCAAGGCAAAGCACCATCTTCCCACCTTAAAATGCATTTACCATCACATTTTTCTCATAACCAGATTTTGTCAATGTATTTCATTCTTTCTTCTTCTAAAAAGGATTCTAAAAAGTGAACATCTGAAAGTAAAATAATCCAGACCTTATAATGTACAAACTGTAAGAACAAAGAATTTCACACACAGATCTAGAAAGAGAGTATGAAAAAAGTTTGGTAGAATGTTTTATGTTCTGACATAAAAGTGTCAAGATTCCTGGAGGGCCTAGATTCCATAATTTAGGAGGTAAACTCCCAAAAGCTCCAACTGGCAGCTGACACAAATGACACAGACTTGGTTCATCAAGTGGACAAAGGTACACAGCATATTTAAAAGACCAGTGATAGCAAGTCTTTTAGAGCTTTCAATGATGCGAACAACTTGCAGCCACTCACATGCGGCAGGTAGGGTTGGACAAAATTTTTCAATTTTTGTAGGCATCGTCACTCTATAGTAATCAGTGTTTTACTAGCTCTGTTTTGTATGCATGGTAAAATATGTGTGAGTGGAAATCTTTAATGAAATTTAGGCAAGTTATGTAGCAAGCATATCCTTGTCCCTTTAGAAGCTTCCTAATAATGCTTTATTCGTTCTTACAGGAAGTCTGAAATACTGTCACAAGCAATTTTGGTAGTGTATGCTATATTGGAAGTCATGATTTAAACTGCAAAGAGATTAATGTGATTAACATTTTATCACAGAAAATACTTTGCTCACCTAGACATGAAACAGAAGACATAACCATTTCAATAAAATTATGATGAACATAGCAAATAAAAAGCATAAAATTCGAAACAAATTTAGGATCCATATTCAATCTGCTCCATGAAAATAATATTATCTGTTTACTACTACTAATATGCACACTCTTACTGGATTCTTTTTATGTGCCTTGTAATGTTTAATGTGTAATGCTTTGCAAGTTTTTGCTCATTTAATCCTGACAACATGGGAAGTATTTTTATCTTATATTTTGGATAGTTTTATAAATGAGGAAACTTAAATTGCACAAGATTAAATAATTTGCCTAAGGTAGGAACAAGGGCTTGAATGTGAAACCAGTACATCTAGCTTAATAACTAACTTTAGTAGCCTTCATTGTGATTACCTGTGCATAGGAGTTACTGAAATGTCTGCCTGAAAACTTTATATAAAGTTATACATCTATCTATCTATCTATCTATCTATCTATCTATCTATCTATCTATCAAGGAAGCCAGGTCTATCTTATTCCTAAAGATCTTTTCTTTCTCACTAAAGACAGGATATAAAATTTTATCCATTCTTAGAATGCATGCATTCTAAGTTTGACACCCCGTTCTGTGAAACTAGCACCTGAATTATCCTGCAAATCTGGTCATTTCTCTCTCAAACTTGAGTCCCACGAGCCCTGCTGTTGTAGAATGAAGACTCCCTATCTTTAAAATGGTACTAGGAACAGTATTTGAGATCCCCCTTTCCTAAATAGGCTCTCTGTCAGCTTCTTAAAGGTGAATTCCTTCAGCTGAAGGCCTTTGGCAGATTTCACCTCTTTCCCAATACATTGTTGAGCCTTTGGCTTTAATGTCATCTTCTGGGAATCTCCTTGCCCATATAGATTATTCCTCTCTGTTTCACATTTGCAAAGCACTTTCCCTTTGTGTCCCTTAATTGTAACTGAAGTCAACTATCTGCATAAATATTTCTCAATGTTGGCCTTCTGGGCAATACATTTACATGAGGTCATACTTGGAATATTCATTGCTAAATTTTTAGTACCTAGACCAACATCAGAGTAGTAGATGCTAGGAAAATAGTCCTTTAAAGAATAAACTCAAAACGCATAGAAATAAAAAAAAATCACTTTCAGTAAGATTCTTTCTATAGAGTCAAGCATTGCTTTTTCATCCTGAAGCAAATGTAAATCCAAATTGGATTTATGTCTTTATATGTTACTGGCATGTGAACCTTATAGCATATCCCCAAGTAATCTCTATGACCTTTGCTTTGTGTTTTGCTTTGTCTTAGTAGGTGGGAATTGTGCTCTCAGCTTCAGCGCTTATGGGAACGAGTAGCAGAATAGCCAGTCCTGTCACTCACGATGCAATGAGTAATACTGGGTAGCTCACACCTAGCTGAAAAGTTTATTAATGAGCTTCTACTTCCTTAAAATGAACACATCCACACTCTTGTGCCAAGATGGTGTTGTTGGTTTGGCTTTTGTTTGTTTATTTGGTTGTTTAGGTTTTTCTTTTTTTTTCCTTTGCTTGATGGTCTAGATTTTGTTCCTAATGTCCCTTGATCAACAATGAGAATCCAAATCTTTGTGTTCATATCATGATTCACTTTGTACTGGTGGCAATAATTGGCAAATGCAGGTTGCATTGGGAAGAAATCATCTGTAAGCAAATTTAGAGGAAAACATGTAATTTCTAGAGGAGGGGCTACAAAATGTGTCCTTCCCTGTCTCGTTCCCATGATTTTCAGCCCAGTGAACCAAAATTCAGTCTAGAGTAATGATATGTTTTGAGGAACTAAAATTTTAGTCTATCAAAGTTACAGAGAATTTTTTGACAATAATATAAATTCATAATTTTATTTCTGAGGCCTCACTCACAGGTCAAAACTTGAGCCTTTTTTTCTGCAAGAAAAATACTGAAACATGTGCTAAGCACCATACTACCCAGTCTTACTATTTTGTATGCACACAGATGAGGAACTCTGTCTCGTGAGTTCTAATTTACTTTTGCGTGTCCAATGCTTTGCTGATTGCTACATACCTTATTATATTTGAAGTAATGTTTTAGTGATTTATTAAGCTGTGTAATTAGACACGGTGGCTTACATAACATTGGAGTTTTCTTTTTAAACTGTCACTTTGAACTGCAAAACAAAAGTGAAGTTTGCAGCTCTGTGGAAAGCATGCCTTATACTGAAAAGGCACTTAACCTATTCATTACATTCTATTGACTCCACTATTAAAGTAACAATCAATCAATCAGTTTAATAATTAGAGTAGCTCATTAGTATCTTTGAAAAAAAAACATGCTGGGACATCATGTCTAAAAGCAAAATGGCTTCAGGATTCCTCAGAAGTCCCTCAGTAATAACACTATAGAAAATAAAAAGGGAGAGTGTTTGCAAACCATCAGGCTTATTCACCCAGATCAAACCACCCACATCTCTGGTTGGTGATCTAGAGACTTGCAGGGCACAAACTGAATCAAGGGAACAGTGTGGAAGCAGGTAAACACTTTTAAAAAGTGATTGCAATGCAAGATAAAAATCTAATCTGTTCAGTTGTTCTTTTCTCCCTAAATCAAACACATTCTCTGTCCTCATGGGCAATCAATTATGTGAAAGCAGTACACACTTTACACTATTTACCTGCTAGAGACAAGTCATTTCTTACTTAAGGAACTGCCATGTATTTTCAGATTTTCTTGACACTCGAAGTATAATGGAAATAAGAGTAACCTCATTAAAAACAAAAGTCTTGTAAGATGTCCAGGAAAATTATATGATTTGTTTACTTGCAGAACATAGAGGTGGACACGTCTTGGGTAATGTGTGCTGTTGCTTTGCTTTTTTGCACAGGTCAGTTACAAACAGCCTTTCTTTTCAGTTTATACCATGTGCCACATTACTATCTGAAGATTTCACTTCAAAACACAACCAGGGATGCCTATACCTAAGACATTCAGGGAACATGATTTAGCAGTCCCACAGAGGATACGAATATAAATCATGCAAAACATGTTCTTCCCTCCAACAACCTTCAGTCTAGAGGCAGGAAGAAGGCATCTGGTACACACAGGGAAGTAGAGAGTTATGATTGGGGTATCTGAGGGACTCTTAAGGATGAAGTATTTCCGTAGTAGGGCTGCAAAGGAATTAACCCAGAGTTAAATATTTTGGTGTGGGGGCACTGCAGTATAGAAAGCAGGTGGAAAGAGTCTTTTCCCTATTCAGATCCAGCGCTGCAAGCACTGGTGAGACTGTTGAAATAATTTCCCAGGGCCAAGGCTCAAAAGAGCTAATTCCCTCACTAGTGTTACCATTTCTCTCTGTGTATCTTGTGGAGCCCTCCACCCTAGTCTGGTGACAGTCTCCCATGGTCTATTTAAAACTAATCAAGCCATTCCCAAAACACCTGATGTTGCCCTTTGAGAGGGTAATGGTTTTCCTTTTAATTCTGATTCCATCAATAGGGTGACACTAATCCAGACTGATTTGAGTAAACAGAGCATATTCCCCATTGTCTCTGTGATCTGAGAAGGAATAAACTTGAGAGAGATCACTGCCTGGATTGGAAGTGGCCCCTTTGGGTGTTTTGCACAAGCTTAAAAGAGAAAAGAAAATGCTGGTGCAGAGTTCTGTCCAAAGCAAGCTCACTTTGGGGGTAGTAATTCTCATAGAGGCATTATATTAAACTGCACCTATTACTGGCTTTAGCACCAATAAGAAGGTAAACTCTTTCTTTTGTAGTGTTTCTAGAATAGCTGACACAAGTGTTTCATAAATTTCCACCTCTGGCAACCCACCACAGGTTGACTCAAAATTCCCTCTTTCAGTTTTCATAAGGATATTTTTTTTTCGTTTAAAAGACACAGAAAAGATGGAATTTAGATTATAAATTTTCCATAAAGTATCATTTATGTTCTACTTACATCCACTAGCAAACCAACAAACATCGTATTCTTGATCCTACCTAGAACCAATATGCTCTTGATCTTAACACCCGTTGCTGAATTTTAAATTGATTGATAACCTTTGTCTTGCAAAGCCATTCAGTTGAAATCTATACAACAGTCCAATTTCACTTCGTCTTTGGAAAAGAAACTTGCATGACTTCATTTAAAAATCACAATATGTAAAGTTAGCCATTGTCAAACACAAAATAAATTTTGAAATGAAAAAATTTCCAAGAATTTCCTTTTTTGGAAAAATTGAAAAGGAATGCTGTTTGAACAATATTTAGGTATGCTTCATAGTCAGATTAAATGTGGGGAAGCATAAAATACTTCCAAAAACCCTTTATACATACTTCATTTAACTACTCATTTCTTCAAAGTGGGCTGTATGGCAAAAGGTTAAAAGCAGGACAGTCATATGCTAAGGTTGGATCCTTTGAGAATCTCCTTCTTTGTGCAAGAGGAAGATATGCCTGGTAAGGAAAAGAAAGAAATGATATTTGATATCACCTCGCTTCCTATGGGGCTCATTTCTCCCACCTATTCACTTCTTTTGACTTTAATTCAAGTAATCAAATTCCCCACTACTACGTATCTGCCCCTGGGCTACTCTCCTCTGCCTACCACTATCTACTACTGTCCTCTTCAGTCGCCCAAATTTTCTTCTTGGGTAAGTTGGAAGTGATGGTGGAGGATATAGGAGAGGACATTAATGTAGGTAAAGATGTGTCTACTCTCAGTATTTGTCTTTAAATATGGTCTTACATGTGTAATCTTATTCCAAAATCAAACTTGAAAAATTCATAAAAATTTTTTATTTTTGATACTCAGGTTTTAAATTGTTGTTTTGTTTAAATTGATTTTTGTGGAGTTGTTTGTTAGAAATGACACTTCTGCATTTTGTTCTGCTCTATTACTTCCCAACTGAGATTCTCATTTTGAACAAAGGTCATACTTAGTACATTCTTTCCCATATTTGCACTTAGACCAGTGACCAGAAAAAATGTTCTCTTGTACTAGATCTAAGATGACTATTTAGTAAGTAAAATTAACTCCCAGTTAACATATGGAATCAATCTGAATTTTGTTCCTACTTCTGTTAATTTTAAAATGTGATCACAAAGGCTCTGTAAAAGGTAAGGAACCAATCTCTCTCTACTGAACTCTAAGGAACTGGAACAAGTAATCCTCAAATTCTCCCAACCCAAGTCATCATTTGAGCTGATTCTTCTTCCTTAGAGAATGTTCTTTCTTGCTTCTAGGGAATGCTGTCAATGTTTTGAACCTCAAATTCTGAGCACTGTCCATGCTTTCAAAACACACAGAACTCTTAGTTTTCAGTGAGATAAAGGTCTCTACCAACTTTTCTTGCTGTTTTTAGGAAAGCTTTTCATTTTGACATAAATCTTATATGCTTATCAGTGTTTAAATCAGCATAATATGTTCTTTCTTCAAACCAATATACCATGCTCCTTCATCTAGCCTGGCACAATTCTTCCTGTACTTTCGCTAACTTTCTACCATCTGTACAGAATGGCCTTTATCTTCTCAGTTGTTAGTTAAATTCTAGTCTTCTAAGCACATGAAATATTATCCTCATCATACACAACTGAAACTCTCTTTCTTTCTTAGAGAATCTGTGGTATCTTTAACCGATCTTGTTTTCTTCTAGAATCCTTTATGAGTACTTTATGTATTTCCTGGGGAGGTGAATTTTCAGAGGTTTGTGGCTACAACTTACTAATTTCTATTTTCCTCATGATGCTTATTTCTAGTACTGTATTTCATTGGGTCTCAATTAATGTTGTGTTATAAGGAAATGTTTCCTTTAGTGGAAAAAACAATCTGACTTGGGGCTGGTATGACAAAATCATTGTACCTGGTTTACAAGCAACTGTGTACTACTTTTTCATATTGGAGTGGCATACTAGAGAAAAGGATGAACTAAAGGAGTAGGTCTTTATATTCTGAGTAATAAACAATTTATTTTCTGCAAGATACGTTTTTAAAAGTGAAAAGAGCTATTATTAATAATCATGCAGGTATGTTAGCATAAACAAGGTTAATGCAAGAGGAAATCTCCAACTTATCTATGGCAAGGACTACAGCTATTACAGAGAGCTATGGGCTATGAATACCTGAGACTTTAAAAACACCCCATTTTTATTCTTCTAAAGGTTCCAGAGACATGATCAATAATCGTACAAGACAGGCAACCAGTGTGCCATGCATGCACAGAAAAGCCTTTTTTTACTTCTAAGCTAGAGTGAGCAAAACCATTTATCTTCCCCAAGAGCTTTCTGGTAGACCTTCAATTACACCCCTCCTCTTTTAGAAGCCTTCTATGACTCGTCATTGCCACTATATTAAACACACTCTCCTTTCAATATTATGACCCTTGGAACCACTATATTTTACATTTCCAACTTTATTTCCTAACTAGACTCATACATTCAATTCCATCTGAACTATTTGACAATTCTGAGTGCACCAGCTATTACCCTGCTTCTGTGTCTTTGTTGTTTATTTCTTCACTTCAGTTCTTCATCTTAAATCCTCCTTTGCTGGTAAATTCCTGAAAATGTTTTGTCTCTCTTTTGCAAATGCACCCCATCTTACAGATCTATGTAAACTTTCTTGAGCCTCCTGATTAGGGACCTTATTTCTCTTGGACGCTCTATATTATCAGGCTCACACTTCTAATACAGCACTGCAGATGTGACCCGTTATTATACCTGTATGTGTGTATATATATATAATTGACTCATTCATTCAATGGATCATACAACCAGTGTAAAAAGTACTTTTACTCATTTTTAGATCCTATGTTCTAAGAAACACGTTCTGTTTAACATTTATCCAAGAATGAGTCAGTCATTTTTCTACGTTGTATTGTTTCTCCTCGGTACTACTTTTAATGAATATTTTCAAGACAGAACTCAACCATAGTGTGTAAGTGAATGTTATAAAATGCTTAGAGAAGTAGCACTTGAAGCTTAGCACATTCCCCTATTATCTTGTGTTTCCAAATTATGTTCTGAAGAGATTAGGAATAAGCTTAATTTTTCATTGAGTGTCTCACCTTGACATTTCAATCTATTATCTTCCAGATCTACAATTTCTACCCTACTAGGCATGGTAGTCATGCTTCATCAGACTGGCACTGGGTAATTACACTGTATCAGTCATTTGTCCTTTTGCTGTTCACATGGCAAAAGAAAACTGAGAGTCAACTGGGCTTGGAAATTTTCATTTTCAAACTAGTAAAACTTGTGTAGTTATTATAAAATTAAGTTGTTTCACACTGAACTAACATGTTGTTATCTGTGCTCATTCTTCCCTATCTTTTGACAATTAGGAGTCAAAAAAATACTGGACAGAAAAAAATTAAAGTTTAATTTGCCAATCACAAAATGAAGGAAAAGATTTTTACCTATGCCCCTTTTTCCTTAGCAAGGTCTCAGCCCAAATAATTATATACACATACAGAAAAGCTGGAGCACATATGTGGGGACACATTTCTCAATCATTTAACCTAGACCCTTCCTTGATAAACAACATCTATTGATATCAGATATACACCCCCATAACAGGCAGAACACAGAGTTCTCTGTATGTGTGTCATCAAAAAAAGAAAAAAAAGAGGCAATACAGTGTTAAAATTTAATGTAGCACAATGAAAGGGAAACCAGGATTTTTTTGGTTGCTACAGATAATCTAGATATTCATTCATGGTTCCTACTGTACACCCCGCACCCCTACTGAGGATCACTGCTCTTCTAAAAAACAAACCAAACTAAACATGCTTCCCTTATCTAGTTAAAGGACAAGTGACTTATTATCACCAAGTCATTTTTCCAATAGTAGTGAAGGAAAGTATGACTATGATCTGCGATCTAAGATCTCTTTCTCCCAATCCCCTCTGGGCTTCAAGGCGACCAATTGGAAAACACAGCAACAGAACCGTGCAGTCTAACGCGGCAGCGTGGAGCACGGCGCATAGCCTGAATGACACCCGAATTCACCCTGCAGCTTCTGCTCCCTGCCCACTAGTCTCTTTCTGGGGAGACTAAATATCTCCGAAGCACAACATAGGAAATCTTAAGATGACATGCTTGCTGACCACGAAGAGAAAAATCACCCTTACTTAAAATAGAACAGTAATGGAATAGGAAAAACTGTTCCTCTTGACTGTGCAGGCCAAAGGTCAATTAAATGACAATGACCAGGACACAGAGCTCAGAATGTACCCTCAGCACTTTCTTCTTGCTTCCAACTAACTTTGAGCCATACTTGTTTCCCAGAAATTCTCAGGGCATCTACTATGAATTATAACAACCTGATTTAGAGTGTATTCAGTCTCACTTTGGTACTACAGAGAAAAATATTAACAAGCGGAACTCAATCATCTACTTGTAACTGCCCTAATTATAGAAAGAAATTCATTAATTCTGATCTGTTAAATGAAGTGTTTCAGTATATGAACCTTGACTTTCATTTAGTATCAATAAATCATTTGTCAAAGTGCCTTTCTTTCTTCATCCAAAACTGAGATGGGAGCTTGTAGCAAGCTTTTTTTTTCTAAAATGGTTAAACACTCCCTGTCTGTCCATCTGTCTGCCTGTCTCTCTCTCTGTTTCTCCCCCATCACAGACACACACACACACACACACACACACATCCCACCACCAACACCATGATCAAGACCACCCCAGTCCAGGCTAACTTTTTAGTAAGAAAGTCAAACTAAAAATTTGTGTTGACATTTCCTTTTATCTTTTTCTTTCTTTTCTTTATATTTTTCATCATCATCATCATGACCATTGTCGTCATAATCAACATTATTGTCTGATCTCTCTTTCTCCACGTCTGAGACAAGTCCCGGGGGCTGTGTCATTGGGTAGAGGCACTTGCTTGAAGCCTCTCCGTTGTAACCCAAGGGTAGAACCTTAAGCAGTGCCTGTTTCATCTTGCCCATTTTCTCCTCCCTTCCGGACCCTTTCCTGTTCATTAACAGCTTCCCCAAGTCTAGTTCTGCTTGAGGGAAAATATAACTGGAAAGTTGTAGAAAACGGACATTGTTCCTTCAGTGTTCATTTCTTTTTTGAATTATCAACTCAAAGAAATTGCCAGCAAATTAAAGTAAAGCCTAATTGAAACCAGAGAATATATAATAATTTAAAAATTATTATATATACACTCTCATTGGAAGTTCTAAGCCTACTATTAATAATCTGTCCTATTTTAATAATCTTGTGTGCTAATAGTATCTATTTATGTATCAGTGGACTAATACACATGAACTTCCAAGCTGCTAAAACTTTTGTATTATATCAAGCTTCTAAGAGAAATGTGGTCCCAGGCATTTCATATACTCTTATATCCATCTCCATTTATAGAAGACTAGATATTAATGCTTATTCCTGTATAGAAAGAAAGTTGTTCTTAAGGAATAGAATAAAAACCTTGCCATGAAGTTATCTCAAAGTATACACACTGGTGGAAGGACATGAGAGTCATGAGACAAATATGAAAAAAAAAAAGACACATGAAGACAGAAAAGTTCAGCCATGTTTTTCGTAGTCTTCTGAGCACTTTAGTAGCATTCAGTAGAATACAGGGGAACAATGCTTTTCGCCTCCTGACCACACATTTAACTAACATTTTAAAAAAATGCAAACTAGTATACAAGTATTTTTTTCCATCATATTCTCACACACAAAATGACTGTTTTGCCTTCACCAAAAAAGGAAGTGCTGCAAAGGTCTTCAATCAGTGTTTATGAAGTTCATTTCTTTCATGATGTATTTCCCTTAATTCTTTCTTGCTACTTTACACTGGTCTTGTAATTTTCTTACAGATATCTCAGAACCAACTTTCTCTTCTCCTTTTTAATATTTAGACACACGCACAGTCAGATCTTAAACTGCATGTAAACACTTGGTGACATAGATCATGAACAAAGACAGTCAGGTGTCTTCAAACACACGGACCACTACATAATGATTGAAACTGAGCAAAACCAGATCCAACGGAAACAAGAAGATAATCATAAAGCTACCTCCATTTTAAAATTTGTTTGCTAACTTTTTAAGCTAACTTTTAATGCTAAAGCAAAACAAGAAACTCAAGTTTCTCTACTGAGGACAAGCAAGACTGCTTGACTGTTTTAAAGGAAAATAGGCGCTTCCTTTTCCTTCTTTAGAGAACTCGATATTTCCCCTGTTATATTTGCACAGTTCAGGTGTCTAGACAATAGCATGGCCAGTATGATAGTGCCAGCCCGGCTTTGTTGCCCTTTGCTGGACTCTTCCTTTTGCGGTTTGCGCTGGGAGTACTATGCATTTTGTTTTGATTTTTAAGAAGCTTGAGTCGAGTCCTCTAACCCACTTTTCCAAGCATTCACCTGCAAGCATTTTCATCCAAAACGCTCAGTTCCCTGTCTCCACAGCCAGACTCCCCCTATCTGATTAGTGTCAACACAGCTGCCCTACTCTGAGGAATGTAAACTAATATTGTTGTTAGACCTCCCTCAAACTTAGAAAACTTCCTCAAAGTCTTACAGTCTCTTCAGGAGTCCCCTCTCCTATTTCCTTTGCCCCGTGATTTAAATCCCTAAGTCAAACTTCTTAAGAAGCAATCATAAGATCATCCGTGCCTAAACTAAAATCCTAAAGACTACAGTACATTTACGTATGTGCATGCGTAAATATTTAATAATGTATT
>RJWM01029476.1:0-24580 GCA_004363535.1 Dasyprocta punctata
TTCTCTAGGCTGAAGTAGCATCTTTACATGACTTGCCCTAGGCTCTCTTTGTTCTTGGAATGATCTTGTCTAGGTCATGCCCTAAGTCAATTTCCAGCTTCAACGGCTCCCAACAATGGTGGTCCTCTTGAGCGGTGCACCACCATTCCTTTAAAAAAGGCTTAGAGTTATAGTTTAGGACAAAGGCCCTGGGTTCAATCTCCAGTGCTGAGGAAAAAAAAAAAAAAAGATAAAAAATCCTGTCTGGGGCTTCAATTTCCAGTAATATCCCCCTGCCTCCAGAAAAAAGTTTATACAAATACCCTGCCAAGCAAGGTGAAAGAAGAAAATGAACATTCATTCCCAGAAACAAACATACATAAATATAACCATTATTTGCGGTATTGCCAGTGCAAATCACTACTGTGACACCTCCCAGTTGAGAAGGGTCACTTAGCATGTTAAAACTTTTTTTTTCAGTACTGGAGATTAAACCCAGGGTACTTTACCATGGAGCTTCATCCCAGCCCTTCTTACTTCTTTATTTTCTTTATGAGACATGGTCTCACCAAGTTGCCAAGGTGGAACTATTACAGGCAACTGATTTAGACAGAAATATTATAGGCAGTCAGACAGGACTAGGCCCTCAAGAAAACCAGCACAGAGGACCAGAGGTCTTGGTGACCTTGGAAGAGACCCACACCTCTTGCTGCAGGCCAGATATCAAGACAAAAGGCAAAACAAATACACCCATATGCTAAGGATTGATATTCTAAATAATTCTATATCACCCTGAGGAACTCAGGAGTCAGCATCCCACCCTTTTACAGGAAGAGTCATTATCGTTAAGCATCCCTCGCTTACTACGTGACTCGCCTCCCCATTTGTTCTTGATTTAATCAATTTTACCTGAGCAACTGATCTTATTGGTTAACCATGGTTATGTCCCACTTTATGCCTGTCTGCCTTGCGAGTTCCCAGTCTTCCCCATCATGGTTTTACTCTATAAAAGTCCCTAAAACTGACAAGAGTCCCGGGCAACCCACTCGGGCCCCCTTCTGTTCCTCAGACAGAAGCTTTCTTTCTCTCAATAAATATCTTCTGCTCTTACCCTCCATTGTTCCTAAAATTCATTCTTTGATTTTAGAGAACACGAACTCGCGCCATACGTATAGTAAGTTGGGAGTTTCATTCCCCCACGTCATTTGGAGGTCTGGGATCATTTTTCCTATATCAGAACCTCAACTTGCAGTCCTCCTGCCTCCATCTCTGGAATGCTGGGACGATGGAGTGCACCACAGTGCCCAGTTTACATTAAGCATTTTATGCTTCGTTCTTAAATATGGGCAATCAAGGGTCACCCAACATTTGAAGTGAGGTTTCTGCTTGAAAAAGTTAAAGCAAACAGACATTTAGAGAGGCGGGGAGTTTGGCTCAGTGGTGCAAGTGTCTTCCCGGCAAGCGTAAGGTCGTGAGTTCAATCTCAGGTACCAAAAATAAATAAAAAAATAAAAATTAGAAAAGAGACAATACAGAAAGTAGAAAAGGAAAGAAGTTTCTGCAAAATGCTAATTGGCAAGAGAATAATACAGTTAGAATATAGAAAGCTAAAATTTTTAAATTTAATAGGAGACAAAGAAATTTCTTAGAAAACAGAACAAGGAGACAAAGATACACACTATGAAAGAAAATGTATGCAAATCAAGTGAGCCAGAGGTCATGCAATAAAGCAAGTGGAGCCGGGCGTGGTGGCGCACGCCTTTAATCCCAGCACTCGGGAGGCTGAGGTAGGAGGAGCGTTGTGAGTTCGAGGCCCGCTTGGGCTACAACACGAGCGCAAGGCTGGCCTGAGCTACATAGTGCGACCCTGCCTCAAAAAACCAGGGCTGGGAGTTTGGCTCAGTGGCTTAAGCGT
The DNA here is from genome assembly GCA_004363535.1 of Dasyprocta punctata. Lineage (NCBI taxonomy): Eukaryota > Metazoa > Chordata > Mammalia > Rodentia > Dasyproctidae > Dasyprocta > Dasyprocta punctata. Next base: position 1,895 of record RJWM01029476.1, read on the forward strand.
CTGCCCTGGCAGGTGTGAGATTGTGAGTTCAATCCCCAGTGCCACAAAAAAAAAAAAAAAGCAACTCAACCAAAAGCTACCTTGTAGAACACACAAAATGTAATCAAACTACAGTATTCAACAATGAATATTTGTATAGTACTAATATAAATGCTATTAATAACATAAATAAATAAATAAAATCAGCTTTCCTCCTGCTCAAAGCTCTTACATAGCTTTCTACAAAATCCCTGACTGTTCCCACCTCTGGTGCAGATTTCCACCTTTGCCTCATGACACTCTTTCTACTTGACTAAACTCTAGCCCAAAAGAGCTCCCATAGGGCTTCTGATCATCCTTTGTACTTGCAGTTCCTCTGTTTAGAAACTCATCCCAGACTGTCTACTTAGCTGGTTTATTTTCAGTCCTGTCTCAGCTCAAATCAAACCCCTTCAAAAAAGCCCTCTCGGAAAAACAAAGAACAAAAAACCCTCTCGCTAGGTGTGACAACACACATCTGTAATGCCTTTACTTGGGAGGTTGAGGCAGGAGGATTCAGAGACCAAGGCCAGCCTGGGTTATATAGGGAGATTCAAAACCAAACCCAAACCAAAAAAGGCCTCTGACCTCCCAATCAACATCCAGCTACTCTCCAACTCATCATCTTATTTATTTGCTTCATAGCTCTTAGCCTAATCTGCTATGATCTTGAGAATGTATTAAATAACTTTAACATTGTCCTGGATATATGAACTCCAAGATGGGAGCGATGTTCCAAATCCCCAGCACCTAGAACAGTACTTGACCCACAGTTAGTGCTCGGAATATACTTTTACATGAATGCACACGCAGTGAGCAAATGAATGGGTAAAGTAGACTCGCGAGGGCTTAGCACCTTCTTCCACACTTTTCTGGCTCTCGGTGACTCCTAGTGGTGGACGCTAGTACCACCAATCTAGTAAGAAGGATTTGTAGAAGACATTGGAGAAGAAATTTGAGCCTCGGGGCCTGGCTGCACATTTCAGTGTCTCTCTCAGTGGTTCATTTCCTGGGCTGGGGTGGGCAGTAGGAAAGGGAAGGAAAATGATCGGATGTTTCCCTGGTCTGGGTCCTCTTAGCTACCCTAGGAAGGGTTCAAGGTTGAGAGCAAGGGAGACACCTAAACCTTGGGGGAGGGGCAACAAAATGGAGAGGTAAGTAGTGGTGGTAATAGCACCTTGGACATTAGAATCAGGGAATTGTAAGTAGAGAAGGTGATGGAGGAAAAGGAAGAGGAGGAAAAGAAAAAAGAAGAGGGCAATGGACTTTAGCCTAAAAACCAAAGGACAGAAAGGAAGGTAACCTCAAAGTGACCTCAGCACGTGTGAGCTGCCTCCTTGCTCTCTCCAGCCAATGCGAAGACTTCCTTCCTCTGGTAAGTATTTGGGGAGTGCGCTGAGCTTCCACCTTTTTAGGTGATCTTGCACAAGTGTCCTGGCCTCTCTGGGCCTCAGTTTACTTGTCTGTAAAATAGGTGTGGTTGCACCCACCTAAGGTGGGGAAGTCACGGAGGGGGTCTCTGAGATATTACTGCTTATTTGATTCATCGAGTTCCAGGCCTCTGAGGAAGAAGAGCCCGATACTTTTCTTGTCCAAGAGACTCTGGTCTTGGGGGAGATCTAGGTCAAGGACACCTATCATCTGAGAATTAGGGTGAAAAATGGTAAGAACTAGAGTGCATGAAGAGTTAAAAGGCCAGAGAATTAGCCGGGCGTGGTGGCGCGCACCTTAATCCCAGCACTTGGAGGAACATTGTGAGTTCGAGGCTGGCTTGGGCTACAACGCGAGCGCAAGGCTGGCCTGAGCTACACAATGCGACCCTGCCTCAAAAAAAAAAAGCAGGGCCGGAAGTTTGGCTCAATGACTTAAGTGCCTGTCTGACAGGTGCAAGGTTGTGAGTTCAATTCCCAGTGCCGCAAAAAAAAAAAAAAAAGAAAAGCATTGAAGCCTCTACCCACTTCCGCATGAGCAGTACTGTGCTAGGTGCTGGGGATACAGCTATGAATAAATACATTCTGTCCAGTTCCTCCCAGCACAGGTGTAAAATGGTTCTTATATGCCACATCCCCATTATACACATTGGGACACTGAGGCTAAGAAAAGAGAAACAATCTTCCTAAGGGCACTGGTGAGTGGGCGTCCAGTCACCTGCTCTCAGTTTCCCATCACACTCTCGGCTCTGGGACCCGTGATCAGTCTAGCATCCCCCAGATGTGATCTGCTTAAGCCATGGGCCTCTGCAACTCTTCTCCAGCTGCTGCCTCCTCTTCCACCCTAGGGCTCCCCAAAGAGCCACACTGAGGTTAGTTACACCAACCTGCTCTAGGGAGAAGTGGTCAGTCTTGAGCACCAGCAGGTTGCACACCTTCGTGCCTGTTTGCCCGACCCTGTCTATCCATCCTGTCATTAAGTATTTATTGGTTTGCACTGGAGAAACACCTTTGATTTGAAAAGACCCAACTCCTTGAGAGGAGAGGATTAGTAAGGGCAGGAAACAAATGTAAACCAAAAATCAAGACCAAACACACAGAGGCCCTGATTAAAGCAGAGAGGCTGCCGGGTGTGGTGGCGCATGCCTCTAATCCCAGCATTCGGGAGGCTGAGGTAGGTGAAGCATTGTGAGTTTGAGGCCGGCTTGGGCTACAACGTGAGCGCAAGACCAGCCTGAGCTACATAGTGTGACCCTGCCTCAAAAAACCAGGGCCGGTAGTTTGGCTTAGTGGCTTAAGTGCCTGTCTGGCAGGTGTGAGGCTGTGAGTTCAATCCCTGGTGCCACAAAAATAAATAAATAAATAAATAAATAAAAATAAAACAAAGCAGAGAGGCTGGGTTGCCAAGATACATCAAAAGGGAATGGATAAACTGACCCATTCTGGGGATGAGGCTGACAGAAGAGGCTGAGATGAGGAGTTCAGATAAGGGGCTGATTAGAGCTTCATGACCACCCCTTTGTACTGAATTTGCTTGGTTTTCAGAAGATGATGCTATGGAGCACAGAATTTGAAAATTCCTGCAAGATGATTTACAAAAACTTTCAGGAACCCGGGAGGAGGGCAAAGGCAGGCCCAGAAAGGCCGTCTCTCTTTCCCATCAGTCTCCTAGGACCATTTGATCTCTGAGCCCTATAAGTTCTAGTCCCTGACTCTTCCAAAATCTAAGCCACGAAGGATTTCAGAGAAGGCCACCCTCTAAGTAGTGTTTCATAATTCACATTTCATCAAAGAGTTGGGGTTTTAGCCGGGCGTGGTGGCACACGCCTTTAATCCCAGCACTCGGGAGGCTGAGGTAGGCAGAGCGTTGTGAGTTCGAGGCCGGCTTGGGCTACAACTCGAGGGCAAGGCCGGCCTTAGCTACATAGTGCGACCCTGCCTCAAAAAACCAGGGCCAGGAGTTTGGCTCAGTGGCTCAAGCGCCTGTCTGGCAGGTGTGAGGTTGTGAGTTCAATCCCTGGTGCCGAAAAAAAAAAAAAAAAAAAAGAGTTGGGGTTTTTATCAAGAAAAGTTCAATAAGCTCCAGAGAAGGTCCTGGGGGTACACAAAACTTCCATTCCCCAATCCACAAGGTAGTGCAGTGATCCTGGACTTTAGACCTGTATGGTTACCTGCTGGTAGGACAGCACCTGGATATCCTAGAGCAGTGATGGTGAACATTTTATTTTATTTTATTTTATTTTACTTTATTTTTTGAGACAGGGTCTTGCTATGTAGTTTTGGCTGGCCTTGAGCTCACTATCTAGTCCAGGATGGTCTCAAACTCACGGTGATCCCCCTGCCTTCCGAGTGCTGGGATTATAGGCATGTGCCAGTATGCTCAGCAATGGTGAACTTTTTAGAGCTTTCAATGATACAAACAGCACACTGTGGCACGTGTACCATCGGTTTGCCACTACTGTCCCAGAGTCATCCTGAACTCAAACCAAACTCATTATCTTCCACCCCAATCTCCACATCGTCTATGTCTTCATTTCAGCAAATAGCAGAACTATTCACCCAGTTACTCAAACCAGAAGACTAGGAGTTACTTGGGACCACTTTTTTTTTACTCTCCTATTTTCCATATCTAATCTTTATATTGCCTAATTCATTGGCTGATTTGCGTGTGTGTGTGGTCCTCGGGATTGAACCTGAGGGCTTCACACTGAGTTACATCCCCAGTCCCTTATATTATTTATTTAGAGACAAAGTCTAGCTAAATTGGGTAAGCTGGGCTAAAATTTATGATCCTCCTGCCTCAGCCTTCCAGAATACTAAGATTACAGAAATGTGCTATCATGCCCATTTCCAATAGCTAATATTCTGGTCTCATTTTATTCACTACCACAGCAGCATACAAACCAGATATTCTCTCATTCTGGAACACTGTGCTGTCTTTGTGTGTGTGTCAGGGCCTGTTGGTGTGTTGGTGTATGTGCAAGTGTGACTATGCTCTGGGGATTGAACTCAGTGCCTCCTCTGTGCTAAACACTGAGCTAGACCTCCAGCCTCTGGAATTCATTTTATTTTCAGAACAACCCATGTCTTTCTTGCCTTAAGCATTGATTGTTCCTAAAACTCTATGCCCTCCCTGTTTCCGTGATGCCAGGGATGAAACCAGGGCCTTGCACATTCCCAGTGACTCTTTCTTTTTTTTTTTTTTTTTTTTTTTTTTTGGTCTTTTTGAGACAGGGTCTTGCTATGCAGTTCAGGCTTGTCTTCAACTCACTTTGTAGCCCAGGCTGACCTTGAATTTGCAGCAGTTCTCCTGTCTCAGCCTCTTGAGTGCTAGGATTACAGGCATCCACCACCAAACCTTTTTTGTTTTGTTTTGTTTTGTTCTGTTTGTTTTTTGAGACACTCACAGTATGTACCCCAGGCTGGCCTGGAACTCTCAGTGATCTACCTGTCTCAGCCTCCTGAGTGCTGGGATCATAGGTATGGGCCACCATGCCCAGCTCCCCTTGATTTTACTCACCCTAACTATTTCTTTATCGGCCTGGAGTGGTAGCACACATCTGTAACCCCAGCACTGAGGAGCTAAGGCAGGAGAATAGTCATGAGTTTAAGGCTAACTGGGCAACATAGTGAATTCAAGGCCAACCAGAGATTACATAGTAAGACCTTGTCACAAACAAATAAATAAACAAACAAACACACTTTTTACAAGACAAGTAATAAAAATTTTAACTATTTTTTCCTTGGTACTGGGGTTTGAATCTAGGGCCTTCACAATTGAGCTATATCCCAGTTCTTTTTTTTTTTTTTTTTTAATTTTTTAAAAAATTTTCTTATGGGATACTGTTAAGTCTGTAAATTACCCGGGCTGGGATTGAATTTGTGATTTTCCTGCCTCAGGTGCCTGAACTGCATAGCAAGACCCTGTCTCAAAAAAATAGGGCTGGGGATTTAGCTCAGTGGCCTAAGCACCTGCCTGGCAGGTGTGAGGTTGTGAGTTCAATCCCGGGAACTAAAACAAACAAACAAACAGGATGGAGAAGGGGAAAAGGACAATTAAATAGGCTAACCAAGAGTTCCTACTACATCTTTCCTGGACCATGCAATCTAAATAGTTGAATGTAGAGCCTTGTGTAGGCTAAGCAGGCAGTTTTACCACTGAGTTACATCACCAGCCCTTTCACAGTACTCTTTTTCTTTCTTTCTTTCTTTCTTTTTCTTTTTTCTTTTCTTTTCTTTTCTTTTTTTTTTTTTTTTTTTTTTTTTTTTTTTTTTTTTTTTTTTTTTTTTTTTTTTTTTTTTTGAGACAGGGTCTTGCTATGCAGTTCAGGCTGGCCTTGAACACACTGTGTAGTCCAGACTGGTCTTGAACTTGCAGCAATCATCCTGCCTCAGGCTCCTGAGTGCTGGGATTATAGGCTGGCACCACCATGCTCAGTTCCTTTCACAGTTTTTGTTTTTGTTTTTGGTACCAGGGATCAAACTCACAATCTCCTGCTTGCCAAGCAGGCGCTTATGCTGCTGAGTTAAATCCTAGCCCTCACAGTATTTTAAATACAGTGTTTGTTTGGTTTTGAGACAGGATCTTGGTAAATTTTCCAAGCTGGACTTGAACTTGTGATTTTCCTTCCTTAGTCTCCAGAGTAGTTGGAATTACAGCACACAACACAGAATGTAGCAGTGTTTTAAATACAGTAATATTAGCCAGGCATGGTAGCGCACGCCTTTAATCCCAACACTCGGGAGGCTGTGGTAGGAGGAGCGTTGTGAGTTTGAGGACAGCTTCGGTTACAACATGAGCGCAAGGCCGGCCTGAGCTACATAGTGCAACCCTGCCTCAAAAAAACTAGGGTTGGGAGTTTGGTTCAGTGGCTTAAGTGCCTGTCTGGCAGGTGTAAGGTTGTGAGTTTGATCACTGGTGCCACACAATAAATAAATAAATATAGTAATATTTAATCTTCTTTTACTAATCTATGTTTGTGATATATAACAAACACATTTATCTCAGGTAATTGGTATAGATATATATCACATTTAATTTTACCCACAGTATTCATCACCATCTCAGGCATTATTGCAGAAGTGCTAATATCAGAATCTGAAGTCAAAGTGCCTGAATTTGAAACTTGACTTAGCAGCTTTACTGTTAAGTAATAACTTCTTAGTTTCCTTACCTGTAAAATGGAGATAAGCTACCAATAATATTATTAGGATGACCTAATAATATTACCTACCTCATAAGGTTACTGTGAGGACTAAACACTTAAAATGCTTACATCAGCTGCCCTAGTCCAGTTCATTCCTGAGATCCAGCTGTATACTAAAGACACTCTTTGCACTCTTATACAGTAATAAATCCCTTTTCTTGTATAAATCAGTCCAAACATGTTTCTCTGGCTTACACTCAATTCTAAATGCTAATAATATCCATTGTGTAAGTACCCCATGATGCACAAATTCTATTACAAACAAAACTGTGATGAATTTTTGTAGTATCTCTTTTTACTTATACTCCAAGGATACACACTGTACCTAGAAGTGCCGTAAGTTTGGAATTTATTTATTTTTGATGTTGGGGATTCAATCAGCTCCCACCCACACCCCTCAAGTTAAACACCAGCTCCACCCTGAGCTATACCCCTAGTCCCATATTGGGATCCTAATTTCTAAAATCAAAGAGCACAGGATATAGCTCAGTGGCACAGCCCCTGCCTGACACATGCAAGGTCCTGAGTTTGATTCCCAATACTAATACTAATAATCTATCCTCTCTTCCATTTTCTTATTCTTTTGCTTACACCAAACTGCAAGGCTCTTTAAACTCCTGGAGAACAGGGACAGTTACCCTAACTAGAGGTACAATGATAAACTATTCTAAAACTGTTCATGGGTTTCACAAAGACCTCTGCTCTTCCCAAGTCAAGAAGGTTCTCAGATATGAAATTAACCACTTCACGATTCATCACCTCACGAATTCTCTAAGGTAAGCAAGCCTGGGGTTCCCAGCTGTGGTACTGGGGCTGTGAGAGTGAGCTATAGGGGTGGAGTGGCCGAGAACAGCCTGGAACAGGCCACACAGGGTCAGGTGTTCTACCTCGCCGGTAGGGATATACTGGTTCCTTTCTTCAGGACAAGATGGGGATCAACTGTTTCCAACCACAGGAAACAGCTGGGTTAGGGAGCTAAAGTGGGACACAGGATTTTGGGTCCTAGTCCTGTCTGACCTTGCTCTATTCTTCCCTTCCACCGATCCCAATCTGGGGGTTATCCAGTGGGTTCTCAATGTCCCTAAACCCTGAGAGACTTAATATGTAGCATAAGGCTGGGGCGAAATGATCGCAAGAGTCCTGCCTGAGCAACTTGGCGAAACCTTGTCTCAAAATAAAAAGTAAAATAGTGCGACCCTGCCTCAAAAAACCAGGGCTGGGAGTTTGGCTCAGTGCCTTAAGCGCTTAAGCGCCTGCCCTGGCAGATGCAAGGCTGTGAGTTCAATCCCCGGTGCCGCAAAAAAAAAAAAAAAAAAAAAGAAAAAAAGAAAAGTAAAAAGGGCTGGGGCTGTACCTGAATGTTAAGGCCCTGTGTTCACTCCCCAGTACCGCCCCTCCCCACCGCCATAACCTCACCCCGCTCTAGGCGCAGGGCGCTTTACATATAGGATATTCCACTTAGCAGACACTCCTCTCCACCAGTCATTTCACTTTGATGCCATCTGCCGCCCAAAAGGGAAGTGATGTGCCAGCGCTTTCCTCGCCACCTGTTCCAGTCTCTTTCGAGAGTCAAATTGGTACCTCTCCCTTTAAGAAGTTTGGCCTAGGAAGAAGAATTAAAAGGTAGAGATGTACAAACATGCTTGAAGCTTCCTCGGTTTGGTCCAGTTCGAGTAAGGGGCGGGCTGTAGTAAAATTCACGTAGGTGATTGGTTTTTCCTCTCCTAGTGGTATTCCCGTGAAGTCCCGCCCCCTGAGGTAATGAAAGACGACCGTGATTGGTCAGATGCTCGGGAGGCGGGCTCCGAGCGCAGCGCGCGGTTAGGAGCTCGCGGGGCTGCTCTTTGCTCTGCAGCATGTCCGGCGCTTGTGGGGACACGCGGGGGGACGCGAGAAAGGACTGTCCTGCTGCTGCCGGCTCGTTCAGGTTCAGCCCAGAGCCCACGCTCGAGGACATGTAAGTAGTTCTTGTCCAGCCTGAGGTGTGTCTGTGGGGGGGAGATGGACCTTTTTCCGTCTTGTTGGGGAGGGTCCCTCCGTGTCCTCGGGTCCCGGCCCTCCTGGCTAACCCTGGCGAACCTTCCAAGACTGCTCATCTGCACAACGGGCGCAGCAGCGCACAACTGAAGCCGGGGAAGTCGGAGAATGCTCCACTAACAATGTTAGGACCACCGTTCAGCCCAGCCCGGGTAGATGCTCGAGCCCCATACCATGTCTACTCTAGAGGAGTGTGTGATGCACCGGGGCAGATAAAGTGCTGAGAGGTGGGAGACATTATTTCTTGCCGGAGGAAGTCAAGAAAGGCTTCTTAGGACAAATGCAGGCTGTGCAGGACTTGAATGTGCAGGAGGTGGAATAATATTGTTAGACCCTAAAGTCTGCAGGAGACTGCTCACTGTCCGGTAGGGAAGCCAGATCTAATAAAGAGGAAGTGATTTGCCCAAGGCCACCCAAGGATTCAGTTGCAGACCCCCTTGGTCCCATGCCCCTTTCCTCATCACTGCGGGCCCTGCCTGAGCCCTGCTTCGCCTCTCCATTTGGGCTTCCACCCTTTGTTTCTATTCCAGCCGACGCCTCCATGCAGAATTCGCTGCTGAACGGGACTGGGACCAGTTCCACCAGCCACGGAATCTCCTCCTGGCCTTGGTGGGGGAAGTGGGAGAGCTGGCAGAACTCTTGTGAGTAGAGAGAGGGAAGGTATTGTGGGAGAGGGGAGCATTTATTTGGTCGTAAGACATACTTGGGTTCAGTTTCCCTCCTCACTACCCTGCTGTGTGCTTGGTGCTGAGGAGACAGGGTTGACACACAGGTTCTAGCCCTCTGGTGGGACACCCAGTCTCATGGTAGAAGTGAAGACAAGGCAGACCCAGGTCAATGAAGCAGTGATCTATAATCCCAGCATTCTGGAGGAGGATCAATAGTCTGAGCACAGCCTGTGCTACACAGACACTGAATCCAAAAAAAAAAAAAAGAAAAGAAAAGAAAAAGAGATGGCAACAGCTCAGTTTCTGGGGCTAAAAAGCTATTCTAGGGAAGACCTGCTTTAGCAGTCCAGACAGAGGGAACTACATTTCCAAAGGTGAGAAAGAAAAGGTAACTTAAATTTAGGAAGAATCAAACATTCTTTCAGTATCAGCTTCCCAAGAATTTTGTATGTTTTGTTTTCTAGCATATCCCAAGTACAGTGTACATCATAGATTGTAGATATCTAGAGGAGAAGGAGGAGGAAGAGAAGAATGGGAGGTGAACTCAGAAAGACAAGATTGGGACCAGAGGAAAGAGTTTGGACAGAAGGTCTGACCAGATGTCAGTGGAAGGAAGATCACTGTGCCTGCAGGGTGGATTTCATCACTGACACAAGGGGGCACAGGGGACCTGAGGAGTGAGGAGGCTGGCGTAGACAGTGCAATAGATGGTAGACCAGGGCAGGCACTGTGGGGATGAAGAAGGGAGGGCACAGAGATGTGTGTGAGGACAGGCTGGACAGCCACAGGTTAGTTAGCATAAGCTGTGTGCTAAGTCATCTAGAATCAAGAAACAAGGCCTTGAACGGGGCCTGTGTGGTTTACAGTGAAAGAAGACAGGGAGAAATAAGGAAACTAATTTTAAAAGATCTGGAATTGTGACAGGTTTTATGAGGAAAATAACACAAAGGAATGAGCAAGAGAGAAAACAAAAGGAAAGCTTCTTGAGGATGTGAGATCTGAGCCAAGATCTGATGGCTGGGTGGAGAACGGAGTAACAAGGGAGGAGCGGGCCAGGGGAAGACCCTAGAAGTAACTGGGGAAAAACATTCAAAGCAGAGGGAGCAGGGAGTGCAAAGTCCCTGTCAGAGCTGGCAGGAAAAGTCACAGTGGCTTTAGGTAGAGAATGAAAGATAGCAGTGATGACAAGTGGAAGATGTGTTAGCAGGGACATGAACTGTGAGGTTTCCACACGGTCTGTGTCAGAAGTTTAGGCTGCAGTGGCAGTGGCTAGGGCTGGAGAGAAGTGGAAATGGGCCACAAAGCTTTGTCAGCAGGTGACGTGTTCTCTTGGCCACTCCTTTGCTCAGGCAGAGACTGAGGTCTAGCTGTGGGGTCTCTTCCTTGCCCACATGGCGTGGGTTGTGCTTGAAGGAACTTCCCTGGGAGGTGGCGTTCATTGCTGTGAGGACTGAGGTGCTCCTAAGAGAGGTGGAGCCTACTGTCCTAGCTCATAGCTGTGTGGCTTGTGTTCTCCCAGTCAGTGGAAGTCTGATGCAGAGCCTGGCCCTCAAGCATGGCCCCTGAAGGAACGGGCAGCCCTTCAAGACGAGCTTAGTGATGTCCTCATCTACTTGGTGGCATTAGCAGCCCGCTGCCACGTGGATCTGCCCCAAGCAGTGCTCTCCAAAATGGACACCAACCGGCAGCATTACCCCGTCCATCTGTCCCGTGGCTCTGCTCGAAAGTATACAGACTTGCCCCGGGGAACCATCTCTGAAGAACAGGCTTCGGGGCCTGCAGACCTTGCCTGTGAACCCACCAGCCAGGGCTTGACCCAGAACACGGGACTGCCACCTGCAGCTCCACACGACAGCTGAAGATCAGAGGGCAGCTCTGCTGTGGAACTTGTTCTAGTCCTTTCCTAACGGGTCATGGATCTGAGGGCCCCACCTCCTGATGTTGGAGGCCTGATAGCCTCCAGAAGATAGCTTCTCCCCCAATAAAACAGTTAAAGATAGCAACTTCTGGATTCTTCCTGGGTGGTCGGGGGGCACTGTGGCAACAGGTGCTGCACAGGGGTCCTCCTACTTCACTATTGGACCTCCTACCTGCAGGGAGAGAGCCAGTTCCTAGCAAATTCCCGATGGATCTCATCCAAGTCTCTTATCCTTCTGGACCTGTAAAGGAGATTAGAGGATGTCAAAGAATCCAGACTGAAGCTGGGGTGTATCTCAGCCATAGAGGGCTTGCCCAGCATGAAATTCTGGTTCAATTACTAATAACAAAACAAAATGAAAACAAACTCCAAATTCTAAACTAGGGCTGTCTGGGTTCAGATACTTATAAACCAGATGAGATATTCGTCAAATTACTTTACTCCCTTTATCTTCTGTACTTTCATCCTCTTGTAAAATGAAAACAGCAGTACCTACCTGGCAGAAAGGTAAGGATGAAGTTATTAAGAGTGTTTAGGGTAGTGCCTGACAGAGTAATTATTACGTTTATAGTTATTGTCATTTTGCCTTTTCAAATCAGAGCTTTGAGAGCCCAGAGTAAAAAGTCAGGGCCACAACTCAGAGCCAGGTCTGATTTAGAGCAGAACAAGATTTGCTCTCCTCTTGGGTCCCTTGGTAAAGGAGAAAACAACCCATTCCTAAGTCAATTTCTTGTTCTAATTACAAACAGTGTTGAGGGCTGGGGAGATAGCTCAGTGGCACAATGCTTGCGTGGCAAGTGTGAGATTGTGTTTGATTTCTGGTAAAAGTGTTAAGGTGGGCTGTGGTGGAGCACACCTATAATCTCAGCACTTGGGAGGCTGAGGCAGGATTGCCTCTGACTTTTCACAACAGAGCCTCCAGAAAGGGTTGTCTACACTCACTCACTCTGTCCTCATTCTCCCATGTGTACCCCTGGCTCTGCTGGATGTGCTCATCCAAGTCCCCCGTTATTCATGGCATGCAGTGGATACCAGGGCAGTGCCTGGCAGCTGAGCGCTCCCTCTTCAGGAAGCTACTTTAGATTTCCCAGACAAGACCCTTCCACTCTTCCAGATTTCTCCTGGGTACCCTCTCCTGGATATGGTGTCAGACTCCTGACCTAGTGTCTGTTATTTCCAACCTGGGCCCTGACTTTTCTTTTTTTTTTTTTTTTTTTTTTTTGCGGCACCAGGGATTGAACTCACAGCCTCATGCCTGCCAGACAGGCGCTTAAGCCACTGAGCCAAACTCCCGGCCCTAGTTTTTTGAGGCAGGGTTGCACTATGTAGCTCAGGCAGGCCTTGCGCTTGCGTTGTGGCCCAAGCTGGCCTCGAACTTACAATGCTTCACCTACCTCAGCCTCCCGAGTGCTGGGATTAAAGGTGTGCGCCACCACGCCTGGCTTCACTCTGCTTTTCACACTTAGCACATCCAGGTTGGGGTGTAACCACCCCCAGCCCAGCTTCTCCCCATCCTGACTCCCTTTGCAGTGATGGTGGCCTGCAGCATTCAACTTAAGTGAGGTCAGCCTCATATCTTTCTTCAGCCCCAGTCCCCCACTCCTGGGAGTTCTACCTCCTTAATGTCAAATGTCTCCCTCCGATCCCTCCTGGGTTCCTTGCTGCTTTAGATCCTTTCATCTGGCTTCCAGGGTCCCTCATGGCCTGCGTCCTGCCAAACTTTTTTTCCTCACATTGTGTCCCAGGGAATGTCTGCAAACTAAGGAGACCAGCATGAAGTTTTAGGGGTGCTGTCCTTCCTCAATCCTAACTTTGTGTTGACCTTCAAGACCCAATTTAAAAGAAGCTGGGCGTGGTGGCACACACCAGCACTCGGGAGGCTGAGGCAGGAGGATTGTTGTAAGTTCAAGACCAGCTTGGGCTACAAGGTGAGTTAAAAGCCAGCCTGAACTGCACAGTGAGACCCTGTCTCAAAAAACAGGGCTAGGGATTTAGCTCAGTGGCATAATTGCCAAAAAAAAAAAGACCCAGCTTAAAAACTGGACATGGTTTGGGAAGCTCAGTCAAGAGAATCACTGCAAGTTCGAGACCAGCCTGGAATACAAAATGAGCTCAAGGCCAGCCTGAACTGCATAACAAGACCCTGTGCCAAAAAGACAAAAAAGGAAAGAAAGAAAAGAAAATGGACATGGTGGTACACACCTACAATCCCAGCTACTGTGGAGGATGAAGCAAGTTCAAGGCCAGACTGAGTAATTTAGGGAGACCCTATCTCAAAGTAAAATAAGGGCCAGGCTTGTAGCTCAGTGGTGGAGCACTTGTGTAGCATGCACGAGGCTTGGGTTTAATCCCCAGTGCTACCAAAAAACAAAAGCAAACCTTTTTCTGACAAAAGCATTTCTAAACTCTAAGACTGTTCTTGGGGATTCCTCCTGTCCAACTTTCCCAATAGTTTCAGTTGACACTGGATTACAAATGCCTGTTTACTTGTCCCTTCTGTGCTAGTCACTGGTTGTATCTGTAATGGCCATCTACAAAAACAGAGATAAGGACCAAGTGTAGTGGAGTATGCCTGCAATTCCAGCGACTCAGAAGGCTGAGACAGAAGGAAAGCAAGCTCCAGCCTGGTCTGCCCAACTTTGTGAGACCCTGTCTTGAAATAAAAAACAAAAATGGGCTGGAGATGGGGCTCAGTGCCCCACCTTGGTTCAATCCTCAGTACTACAAACAAAATGAAAGGATGTTCTGAGGACGCAGAGGTAATATGTAGTACTTACACAGGCAAGCACTTAAATCTTTAGCAGAGCGCCTCTCCTTCATCGTATCGACCTCCTCTAAGGTCATGCCTTGCTCACCCACACTCTGCAAACTACTACTCGGTCATGAACTGGTTGAAGCTACCAAGACAAAACTCCAAGCCTTGTGTGGGATAAAGCCCGCTGGCTGGCTGCCTGCTCACTCATTCATAGGGCTGAAGAACACCCCAGCCTCCTTCCTTTCCCCACCCACCTCACTCAAAGGCACCGGTGGGGTGAGGACAATACTTTATTCACTAACACGGGCCAAAGAGGTGTAACGAGGGAGGTGGGCACGGTTTCCAGGGACCCCAGGAGGCCACTCTTCCTGGCTCCCAGGCCCAGAGTAGCCACGCCTGATATTCCAGCCTTTCCCAGCCCAGGTAGGGGGGCAGGAGAGGAGCCATCGGGTTAAGGCAACCAGGCTGCTTCCCGATGCAGCCCTCTCCGGCCTCCTCAGCCTGACGCTCCCACCTCCACCGCGGCTCAGCTGCCCTCGCATTCGGGGCAGCGCTCGGTGGCCGTAGCGCCCGCGGGCAGCTTGAAGTCCCGGCCGCAGCCGGCGCAGATAAACAGGCGGCGCCGCATGTGCGCGCGGCGGTGGCGGATGAAGTGAGAGCTGAGCCGGAAGCGGCGGCCGCACTCCGTGCACGGGTAGGGCCGCTCGCCCGTGTGCGTGCGCGCGTGCTCCGCTAGATTGGAGCGGTGGCCGAAGCGCCGACCGCACACCGCGCAGCGGTGCGGCTTCTCGCCGGTGTGCACGCGCCGGTGCTTGGCCAGCGCCGAGCTCTGCGCGAAGCGCGTGCCACAGTCGGCGCACGCGTACGGCCGCTCGCCCGTGTGCGTGCGTCGGTGGCGCGCCAGGCACGAACTCCCGCCGAAGGCGCGGCCGCAGTCCGGGCACGCGTACGGCTTCTCGCCCGTGTGCACGCGCAGGTGCTGCGCGTAGTTGGAGCTCTGCGCGAAGCGCCGGCCGCAGTGCGCGCACGCGTACGGCTTCTCGCCTGTGTGACGCCGTCGGTGCTGCCGCAGGTTCGAGGCGGCGGAGAAGCGTTTGTCGCACTCGGGGCACTCGTAGGGTCGCTCGCCCGTGTGCGTGCGGCCGTGCTTGGTCAGCGCCGACTTCTGCGAGAAGCGCCGGCCGCACTCCGTGCACGCGAAGGGCCGCTCGCCCGTGTGAGTGCGCGCGTGCTTGGACAGCGTGGAGCGGCGCGCGAAGGCGCGGCCGCAGTCGGGGCACGTGTGGGGGCGCGCCGGGTCGGCAGACGGCGCCGGCTTCTCGCCGGGGACCTGCAGGGAGAAGGGTGACACGTCAACCCTGCCCGAGAGGCCGGGGACCCGGTCTCAACGCGCGGCAACCCCTGAGCCTCAGTTTCCCATCCGTGAAATAGGAAAGGCAACATGCCTGCCTCGGGACAGTTGTGCCACTTATGTGGTATAATACAACTAAGGCACATATCGAAATGTCTGCGGGTATTCTAGCTATTTATATTCACCAAATACAGGACGCGTGCAAGGTTCAGCATTAACTAAAATGTATTTTTAAAAATTCTGTCTTGCCAGGCGTGGTGATGCACAGCTGTGTTCCCAGCACTTGGGAGGCTGAGGCAGGAGGATTGCTGCGAATTCGAGGCCAGCCTGAACTGCATAGTGAGATCCTGTCTCCAAAAGATTTAAAAATAATAAATAAAATTATTTCTTAAAGGGAAAAGGGTAAAGATTTCTGGCATTGGAGGAATGCTGCACAAGTAAATAGGGGTGTCAAGGCACCTTACCACCAATAGGGTAACAGGAAGGGGGAAACAGGTGGAGGGGATTGCTTTGCTTCCGGTGGGGCCACAATAAAGCACTTTGGTTTTTAACATAACCCAGAAGGGAAGCCATCAGGGGGATATCTAAGGGCTTTGAGCGGAAAGAGACTAGTTCACACATATTTAAAAGGCTCCCTAAGACAACTGGGGTTGAGAACCCAATGAAGGAGAGAGGGTAGAAGCAGGAGCTCAGGATCCTACTGTAGTCATCTGGAAAGAGAAGATCATGGCTTAGATTCAGAAAATGAAACAAGTGGAGGTGGGGAGTGGCCTGCTTCTGGTATATGTACTTTACAGTCTGAAACCACAGACTTCATACTAAATTAGAGGATGTAAGGAAAGAGGATAAAAATGACTAAGACTTTTAGACTTAGCAACTGCAAAGCTGGCGTGACATTTACAGAGACCAGGATAGTGGCAGGAGCATGTTGGAAAGTAAAGTCTGGGGCTGGATCCCCAGTTCTTGACACATCTGGAGTTTAGGACAGAGGCCTAGGCTGAAGGTGTCGAGAAACTGTCAACCTTCAGGTGACTTTTAAAGCCCTGAGACTGAAAGAGAGCCTCAGGATAGGGCAGAGAGAACCCGGGACAGCAAGATGAAGAGCAGCCTGTGCAAGAACAGGGCCAGGAGGGTGACATCTTGGTTGCTGGACCAAGATTAGGTCCAGGCTCTTTAAAAACCTTCTCAGAGTCAGCTGCAGTGGAGTGTACCTGTAATCCCAGCACTCACGAGGCTGAGGCAAGAGGATCAGATTGTGTTCAAGGTCAGTTTGGGCCACATAGTTCAGGGCCAGCCTGAACTTCACAGTGAGACCCTGTCTCAAAATAAATGAAATTAAAAAAAAAAAAAAACTTTCAGAGCAAGCCCCTATCATTTTTAAACTGTGAAGCTGTATGCTATTGTGAGGCCTGCAGTGAAAATACTTGAAAATGAGACAACTTCATGTTTGGTAATACCAGAAAAAAGAAAGCTTTGTGTGGTTTGTTTTGCTGAGCCAGGGTCTTGCTTTGTAGTGCAGGTTGGGCTCAAGCTTACTATGTAGCCCAGACTGGCCTCAAACTCAAGGCAATCCTCGTGTATCAGCCTCCCAAGAGCTGGGCTCACAGGTGTACAACACCATGCCCAGAGGAAAGAAAGCTTTGTAAGGAGCAGATGAAAGGAAAACATTTTGTAGTAAAGAGGAATACCGAGGACACATTGCTCCCTACTTAGGCAAGAGAACTCTCATTCTCACCAAACTGATATTGAATATCTCCCGTGAAGCAAGCAATCAAGAACATTAATTCAGCCAGGCATAGTGCTGCATACCTACAATCCCAGCTTCTCAGGAGGCTGAGGCAGGAGGATCACAAATTCAACCCCAGCCTTGGCAATTTAGTGAGACCATCTCAGAATAAAATTTAAAAGGGTTAAGGATGTAACTCAATGGTAGAATGCTTGCCTAAAATGCTTGAGGTTCAATCCTGAGTAACAAGGGGGAAAAAATCAATTCATGATCAAAGTACCTGCCACATACTAAGAAGAAGCCAGTGTTAACTTTCTCCAACATTCAATGTATCACTATCCTCATTTTTTAAAATGAGAAAACAACTTGAGAGGGTAAATGAAGCCAGACTTAGTGACCCATGACTGTAATCCCAGCACTTGCAAGACTGAGGCAGGAGGATCACTGAATACTACAATGCAAGACCCTGTCTAAAAAGAAAAAACAAAAACAAAAAAACACACAGTAAATGACACCTAGAGAGGAGTCCAGTCTTTTTTCTGAAGCTGCAGGAGGCAACTCAAGACTTTTAAAATCCTTTGGCAAAGCCAGGCATGGTGGCACACACCTGAAATCCCAGCACTTGGGGAGATTGAGGTAGGAGGATCACCACAAGTTCAAGGTAACCTAGGCTACATAGGAGACTGTCTCAAAAACAAAACAAAAAAAATCCTTTGTCAAGAGATGGTTTTGAACTCAAAATGGAAAACAGGACAATTTTGGAAATTAGAAACCAGCCAAGGGAACTCTGCTTTAAATTGTATATATACCCTTATGGCCAGAACCACCATCTTTCAGTAATTTGCCAAAATGACAAAAACAAAAGGAAAGCAGAGGAGACTTCAGTATATGTTCTCTAGGCCTTTTAGAAAACATGGGGGTGCTCTTTTGGCCACATACATGCGAATCGACAAAAAGGGTGATATTGTAACTATGGGAATGGGTACTGTGCAAAAAGGAACACCACGCAAATGTCACCATGGCAAAACAGAAGAGTCTGCAGCTTCGCCCAGCATGCTGCTGGCATTGCCCTGAACAAGCACGTTAAGGGCAAGACACTCAACATGAGGGTCGATGTGCGTATGGAGCACATTAAATGCTCAGGGTCAGGACAGCTTGCTGAATGGTCAGGGAAAACGACCAGAGAAAGGAGGACACCAAAGAGAAGGGCACCTGGGCTCCACTGAGCACCAGCCTGTCCCGCCCAGAGGCGATACACTTCGTGAGAGGACTGGACGAGTGGGCTGAGCTAGCGCCCGCGCCCCACCCGCCCCACGCAGCCTCGCTAGCCCCTAAGTGTTTGGGGCTCTGCTCAAAAACAAGATAGCCCTGTATTATAAAGATGGTTTTCCTGCCGGGAGTTTGGCTCAGTGACTTAAACGCCTGTCTGACAGGTGCGAGGTTGTGAGTTCAATCCCTGGTGCCACCAAAGAAAAAAAAAAAAAAAGATGGTTTTCCTAACTGAACAGGTGTGTGGTGACTTTATCACACAGAAACAAATCTTTGGAGCAGATTCTCATTGTGTCTAGTTCACTGTGTCAGGCTTTTCTTGTGTTCCTCTTACTGCAAGATGTGAGGTATTCTGCAGGTGTATACCCAAATGGCCAAGTCTTTGTGAATTATTTATATTGGCTTGATGATCCACTAAATCACCGTGGGGAAAAGATATATCAAAATAAACAGAAGTCAGTGTATGGCATTTCAGTTAAATAAATTGTTTAAAGCAATAAAAAAAAAAATTGTATGTATAGACATGGTACTGCACGGCTATAATTCCAGTATTCAGAAGACTGAGGCAGGAAGGACTGCCCCAAGTTTGAGGTCAGCTTGGGTTATGTAGTGAGTTCAAAGCCAGCCTGAACTACAAAGTGAGACACTGCCTCAAAACAAAACAAAACAAACAAACAAACAAAAGACAAAAGCTAGCCGGGCGTGGTGGCGCATGCCTTTAATCCCAGCACTCGGGAGGCTGAGGTAGGCGGAGAGTTGTGAGTTCGAGGCCGGTTTGGGCTACAACGTGAGCACAAGGCCGGCCTGAGCTACACAGTGCAACCCTGCCTCAAAAAACCAGGGCCGGGAGTTTGGCTCAGCGGCTTACATGCCTGTCAGGCAGGCTCGAGGTTGTGAGCTCGATCCTCGGTGCCACAAAAAAAAAAAAAAAAAAGACAAAAGCTGGACTCCAAATCCTCTCCAAGAGGTTTCAAGAAACTCCCCAAAGCAGATCTGACAGTCTGAATTCAAGGTTACATTTTCCAGTCTTCCCCTAGTTTTGACACCTTTGGGGTTTATTTCAACATATTGGCCACTGTGGAGAGAACTTTTCTCATTATATCTACATTTTTCTGGTCGTTCTTTTTCCTTGGTACCTTTCTTTTTTTTTTTTTCTTTTTTTTGCGGCACTGGGGATCAAACTCACAGCCTCACGCCTGCCAGATAGGCGTTTAAGCCATTGAGCCAAATTCCCAGCCCTAACTTTTTGAGGCAGGGTCGCACTATGTAGCTCAGGCTGGCCTTGTGCTCGAGTTGTAGCCCAAGCCAGCCTTGAACTCACAATGCTCCTCCTACCTCAGCCTCCCCAGTGCTAACGCTTGGTACCCTTCTTTATGGGGACTTTAAAGCCAGGAATAGTGAGGCACACCTGTAGTTCCAGCACTCAGGAGGCTGAGGCAAGAATATTGCCAATTCAAGGCCAGTCTGAGCTATACAGCAAATCTGAGGCCAGTCTGGGCTACCAAGCAAGACCCTGTCCCCAAAACAAAACAAAACAAAACCGCCAATGTGATTTTGGCCAGACTGAGGACTTCCTCATGCTAGCTTCACTGATTTATGAAAAAGGAGTTGTTCACATAAGGATCCTTATGTCTCAAGCCCAGGAAGAGGAAGGGTTGGATTCCCAAAGAAAAATCTTGTTGAGGGGCTATGTCTAGCTCATGAGTACCCCGCACAAGTCACTCCCTTCCCCTGCCTTAGTATCCCAAGGAAGGTCATATAGGTGAGGTGAGATGGAAATTTCCCAAATTGGGGTGCACACACCCCAGCATGCAAGAGCATTTTAGGTGGTGTGTGGGCAAATTTTTATTTTAGTCATTGTGTGTTCATTTTGCGGACATAAGAAAAACAACATATCACATGCAACCTACCGTTTCGTCAATATTATTGTTCAGATGAAGGTAAATTTATTTAGCAAAACACTGTGAATTTAAGAAGAGCATTAATACATAATGTGAGTAAGATATATGAGTGATAGACCTGTGACTGGAACTTAGCAAATACCAGACTGAACAATCATTAAAGGCTCTCTCTCTCTTTTTTTCCTCTTGCTTTTTTTCCTGCAGTACTGGAGGTTAAACTCAGGGCCTTCCCACTGAGCTACTGCCCCAGGCTATTTTGAGATAGAGTCTCACTAAGTCACTAAATTGCCCACCCTGGGCTTGGATCTATAATCCTCATTTCTCAGCTTCCCTAAGCACTAGAATTCTAGCCACACTTTTTTTTTTTTGTACCGGGGATCGAACTCACAACCTTGCACTTGCCAGGTAGGTGCTTAAGCTACTGAGCTAAACCCCTGGCTCTATTTTTTAAGACAAGGTCTCACTATGCAGTTCAGGCTGGCTTTGAACTCACTTTGTTTTTTTGTTTTTTGTTTTTTTTGTGGCACCGGGGATAGAACTCACAACTCTGCACCTGCCAGGCAGGTGCTTAAGCCAAACTCCCGGTCCTAGTTTTTTGAGGCAGGGTCACACTATGTAGCTCAGGCCAGCCTTGCACTCACGTTGTAGCCCAAGCTGGCCTTGAACTCACAATACTCCACCTACCTCAGCCTCCTGAGCGCTGGGATTAAAGGCGTGCGTCACACTTTTGTACTTGACTTTGAAACTTGAATTTAGGCTAGGTACTTGACACATTTCTATGAGAAAATTTTGACCAGGTACTTGTCATTTGTAACAGAACGAACTAGTGCTTGTTGGGGTCAACTGCCTTGCAACTTGTTACCCTTTGCAGCCAAAACAAGTTGTCTGGTACTCATCATTGTTGGTATGCACCTCCTAGAACAGTGGTGGTGGAACTTATTAATGACAAGTACTGAGGTACCATGGTACAATCGTGTTCCACCACATCCAACACATTAAAGGCTCTCAGATGTCTTAAACGCTATAACTTTTAGATTTAAAAATTAGAATATTCCACTGTAGTAAGCATGTACTGTGGAATAATAATCCATGTGTTTGAAATTAAGGATTCTGTTTTGTTTTCTTTTGGTTTTGAGATAGGGTCTTGCTATGTAGTCCAGGCTGGCCTTGAACTCATGGCGATCCTCTTGTCTCAGGCTCCCAAGTGCTGGGATTACAGGCGTGAGTCACTATGCCTGTCTGGATTTTTGTCTTCCTGTGCTCTCTCTCCCTCTCTCTACACCTACATTTTTTCGGGGTGGTGCTGGTAATTGAACCTAGGGGCTCATGCATGCTAAGCAAGTGCCCTACTATTGAGCTATACCTCCAGCCCCTTAAATTTTTAACTAGAGCAAATACCCAATTTCCTCCTCGGATTGAACTCACAACCTTGTGTTGTTGTGCCAGGCAGGTGCTTAGCCACTGAGCTAAATCCCCGGCCCTATATTTTGAGACAGGGTCTCTACTATGCAGCTGGCCTTGAACTCACTTTGTAGCCCAGGCTGGTCTCAAACACAACAGTCCTCCTGCCTCAGCCTCCCGAGTGCTGGGATTAAAAGCGTACACCACCACACCCTGCAATTGTTACTTTTCTAACTGTTAATAAAACAATTAGTAATAACTAGTTAATAACTAATAATTACCATTTCTATCTTTACAGAGCTGGGACTCAAACCCAGAGCCTCATAGTCTCATTTGAAATTATTCCCATACTGCTGGGGATACAGCTCAGCAGCACAGTGCCTGCCTGGCAAGCACAAGGTTGTGAGTTCAGTTCCTGGTACCAAAAATAAATAAATAAATGCTATACTTTGGGCTAGGTACCTTAGCCCTGGTTTCTAAGTAAGATGCAGAAGTTCAGTGATCAGACAAGGCCATACAGTCAATATGTAGCAGAACCAGGTCTGAAGTAAAAATCTGGCATTGTCCAAAACACCTAGACTAAAGGCAATTCTAATCTCACTGACCGATACTGCTTATCTCCCTTCTCTGGACCCTTTTGGTAGTTAGAATCATCCTCCTATCTGGTACAAGGTATAAAACACAACCCCTATCCTCTAGTCCTTTGCTCTAGGCAGGGTGGCCCACAGACTAGTTATACCAAGCATCACCAGGAACTTATTAGAAATGCTAAATCTTGCCGGGCGTGGTGGTGCACGCCTTTAATCCCAGCACTTGGGAGGCTGAGGCAGGAGGATCGTTGTGAGTTTGAGACCAGCCTAGGCTACAAAGTGAGTTCAAGGCCAGTTGGAACTACATAGTGAGATCCTGACTCAAAAAATAGGGCTGGGGATTTAGCTCAGTGGTATAAGTGCCTGCTTGGCAGACTTGAGGTGAGCTCGATCCCCAGTACCAAAAAAAAAAAAA
>RJWM01029477.1:0-24441 GCA_004363535.1 Dasyprocta punctata
AGTACTACTAGGTGTGAGTACTACTCTAGCTATTGGTGGGTAGCCTGGATGGAATATAAGAGACAGAAACAGAGTTGTTGCTTGTTGCTTGCTTGCTGCTTTCTGCCTGCCCTGTTTTGCCATGGACTGTTTTTCCTCTATGATGCCCTTGGAGCCAGCCAGATTATGGACTGAATCCTTTACAAACTTTGAGCCAAACTAAACCTTTTCTCCTTTAACTTTGCATGTTGGGAATTTTGTCTCGGCAGTGAGGAATGTAATTAAGACAATGTTCCACTGGGGAAACGAAGTTCTCAATTAGCTCCCATTATCACATTTCCCCCACAAGATGCATCCTTTCCATCTGACCATCTTTTAGACCTGCTACATTGTTATTTTGCTAATATCAATATTTAACTAGTTACATAGTTATGATTATGAAAACATGCTTCATCACCAAGGCAAGTTAAGCTATGATCATCCATCCCATTGTCTTAAGGTTTTCTTCTATGGTTGATAATTGTCTGGTTTTTTTGTTTGATCAACTTTCTTCATACTTTACATAAATTGTTGCCAGTTGTCTGGATTTTACCTCAAGACACTCAGTTGCAGATATTTTTTCCAGGTTGTCTTCCTGAAACGATGTTTCTAGGACTCTGCTAACGGTGTAGGCTCTTTTCCTTCTGTGTCCTACATATTGGTTGAATTTGGAATCTCCTTTACCATCATCTTGTAAAATCTCTGCAGGTATCCTTGTAGGTCTCGTTTCTCTGCTATCATATGCATTATTCCTTCTTAGTTCCCTTACTTTGGTGGAGTGTATTCTATAATAGCTTCCTGATAAAATGGTACATGAAATGATTAAGATTTTTTTGAGCTTTTGCTTATCTGAAAGTACTTGTTTCCCTCAAATTTAAAAACTATTTCCTCTGTATGTCAAATTCTAGGTTTAAAATATTTTTCTGTCAGAATTTACTTCCTGCTGTCTTCAAGTTTTATTATTCTGGTCTGATTTTGTTATGATTCCTTATTTTTTTGTACAGGCTTGATTTTTCTTCTCTCAAACTTTATAGGATCTATTCTTCCAATGTTAAAATATTTATGATGATTGATTATCTTATTTCATTTCACCCATTATACTGGGTAGTTAATCTTTAATTCTAGAAAATGTTCTTTAATTCTTTTAATTTTTAGAAAACAGTTTTCTTGACTATCTCCTATTCTCTCTTTTTCCTTTTTGTTTTCTTCCAGCTGTCTGAGAATCTTGTTAACTTATTGATATCCATATTTGCATGTGTTGTTTTTCTTTTTTCTCTATTATCAATGTGATAATTTTTTTGTTACATTTGTCTTTAATTTGTGGTAGCAGACTTTCAACTTCCAAGAGCATTACTTGTTGTTGTTTTTATTTTATTGTTTGATTTTATATTCTGCTATCTTCTTTTCCTGAAGCAATATTTTCTAATACTTTCCTGGGAAATTAATTGTTCAAAAGTTTCCTTCTCCTTCTGTAGCTTCTGTTTCTACCAAGCTATTGTTTGCTTTGATTTGCACATTTTGCAATAGAGACTCTGCAGATGGTTTTGTATTTGTCTGCTTGTTCCTGTTTAAGAATGGGTGTGGTGGTTAGCATGGTGATGGGAAATTCTGCAAATGTGGAGGGGCTTGTTGACAATGAACTTAGCTATACTGTGATCTCTCTGTGAGTTTTGCTGTGATGTTCCTGATGTTAAAATCTTTAGGTCCTACCTCTTATGTCTGTCTGTTTCATAAAAAAAATTCTCCCATTCCTCTTGGGTTGCAACAATCTGGTTACTAGCATTCCATAGGTCTCAGAAATCAGCATGTAAATGTTCACTTAATTTCATAATTTCCAATGCAGTGCTCACTTCCCATGGTATAGAGATTTTCTTCTCTATTCACCACGAAGAACAAATCTCCAGTCTTCTGTGGGATTGGGGCAAACAGCTGCTAGGTGCTTAACTTTTAGGAGAATGTTCAGGATATAACATTGCCTTTAAACTAAACTTTCTATCAGTGCTCCACATTTTACCCCTTTTCCATTCACCTCACTGCTAGGCAAACTAGTTCTACCACTGTCTACACTTTTGAAGATTGTGCAGTTTGAGTCAGGTTGTTGACAGACTTTTCCCCACTGCTGGTTTAAAATTCAGTTTTCTTCAGTCTGCTAAATTCTTCATAGCTTTGTCAACTGGTTTGCTGGTTCTACAATATTGTTGTTGTCTTTCCTCCCTTTTGCTCCATCTGTAAGAATTTCTGCATCACACCCACACCCACACCCACACCCACACCACATACATCCCTATACTTTTTTGTGGTACTGCTGATTGATCCCAGGGCATTCACATGGAGATTCATTCCCTGCACCTTTGTTTTTTAGATAGAGTCTCTCTAAGTTGGTAAGTTGCCTAGGCTAGGCTCCAACATACAGCCCTCTTGCCTCAGCCTCCAGAGTGCTGGGCTTCTAGGCATATGTTCCCTCATCTGGATCCTTTATATGCTTTTAATGTTTCAGACAGCAATGAAAGTGAAGGCCAGTGTTCAGTCTTTTATCCTTACTTAGAAAACTCTTTACTCTTAAAAAGTGCTAAATAACATTATGGATGGGCAATCCCTGCTCTGAGGTCCTGGATACCATGGTCCGTGGGTAGCAGCCTCAGCTGATGCAACATAGGTCAGGTTGTCCAACACATGAATTATTAGTCTCCGTGTGAGAAAATGCCAGGCAAATAGTTTTATGGGAGTTGCAGGTGTAAGATAATCATCAAGATCTTTTCCAGATAGATTTTTAAAAACATCTTAGTTTTACAGATATATGTTAATTGATACACAAAAAGCAAAAATTGTATATGCTAATGGGTTACTGTGCTCTATTTCAGTACATGTATACATTGCATAATGTTTAAATCAATTTAAGCCTATTTACTTCCTCAAGCATTTGTTACTTCTATTTGGTGAAAATTTTCAAAATCTTTCTTCTAGCTTCTTAGAATGTACAGTGTATTATTAATATCCATGTATGCACCACTGTCCAATAGCACACTAGATCTTGCTCCTAACTGTAACTGAGTACCCATTGATCAACCTTCTGTCATTCATCTCTTGCATTTACTTTCTGAAGCCCCTAGTAACCATTCTTCTCTCTACTTCAGTGAGATCAGCTTTTTCAGATTCCACATATGAGTAATATGTGGTACTTGTCTTTCCATACTGGGAATGTTGCACTTCCCAATGAACTCCAGTTCCAACCATATTGTCAAAAATAATGAGACTCATTCTGCTCTATGGCTGAATACTAGTCCACTGTGTATCACATTTTCTTTGTCTACTCCTCAGTTTATGAATACCTAGGCTGTTTCCATTTTTGGGCTATTGTGAATAATGCTGCAATAAATAAGGTAGTGCAAATATCTTTTTGATATACTGATTCCATTTCCTTTGAATATATATGCAGTAGTGCGTATGCTGGTTCATATAGTGGTCCTATATTTAATTTTTTGAAAAGCCTCAGTATGGTTTTCCCTAGTGGTTATACTAATTTACATTCACACTTACAGTGTGAAAGGGTTTCCTTTTCTCCACACCTTGCCAGCACTTGTTTATCTTTAGTATTTTTGATGATAGCTATTCTTATTGGGGTGCAAGGATGTCTTGTTGTGGTTTTGATTTTCATTCCCCTGATTAGCAATCTTGAGGTTCTTGAGCATTTTTTCATGCCTCTGTTTACAGGTAGTCTTTTAAAACTTGCCCTTGATACATTCAAACGTTCATTTTTCTACATGGCAGGCATCCACGTGTACACCTACCCTAAGCCTTGCATTTTGCTAGCCATTGACAAAACAGACATGACCTAACCACGTGGACTTTCCACACAGCATGGAAGGCGCACAACACTGCCCAAGATGCAATATGGTAAACGCCATCATGGAGATGTTAACAAGTGCTAGGAATTTTAGGAGCATGGGAAAGATTAACACTGCTTTCAAATTCATGATTAGATATGCGTCTGAGCTGTCACTATTCAAGCAAAAATTTCTCAGAAAAAAAATTCTCTTGCCAATTTGAATCTGGTGAATTAATAACTTTCTAGTTCTTTAATGAAGTCTTTCTAGTTAGAAGAGACCACAGAAATAGATTTTAGGTTTCTTCATTTTACGTGGAAAAACTGAGGCTAAGAGCAAAGATGACTGAATCCTAAAAGAAGTGTCTCAAGACTGAAACTCTGTTTTCTTGATTCCCATTCTGATGTTCTTTCCACTACACCATATTGAGCCTCTACTCTAAAGTCCGGTTATAGGTCTAAATTTCAGAGATCTCAAAGTAATAATTTAAAAAACCTCTGTGAATTTCTTCAAAGACTGTAATTTAAATGAAAATTGTGCTTTGGACAGTCACATAGATAGAGGATTCTAAAGTATTTCATGGAGTCTCATAAAAAAGGGATAGTTTGGAGTTTTCTTTGCTTCTTTTGAAAGCAGCGCCTCAGTTGTTAACCTAGAAGGACAAGGCTCATTTGATATGTATGGATTAGTATTAATTGAATTTAAATACATCAAACAAATTTAGGCAATATTTTCCCAAATGAAGCGTTGATATGCCATCCTGCAATGTATTTTTGAGATATGCGTATATTTACACTGTCATGAAAACACACAACAGATGAATAAACAGAGTTGAAACATTTTGGAGAGGTAGAGAATGTTGCCTTGAATGAATACTTGTATTTCATTAAATTCATGGCTTCTTGGTTTAATGAACAATTAACAAATGCTATTTTATGAAAATGATAAGAACTATAAAACAGATTTCAGTTCTTTATCAGTAACATACTAACAATAATGCATTGCTCATTAGAATTAAAACATAGCAATTCAAAAGAGACCTTTTAGTGTCTTCACACAGTATATCAACTTTTTACAGCCACAACTCCTTAGAATGAAATTTTCTCAAGAAAGTTTTTCTTGGTCCTCCTCTGTTATTATGGTTCATATCTAAATGTCCCCTGGAAGCCTCATGTGGTCCTAAATGCGGCTTTTTGGGAGTGGCTGGATCTAAAGTGTGTGACACTGGAATTAGGGGTGTGTGTAAAGTGGCTTATCATAGCTCTAGTGTGGGTAATGGAAGGTCCCCCTTGGGTGTCAGTGGAACCAAAAGAGGCTTGTGGTTTGGATGGGATTATAGGGAAAGGGTCTCTCTCTCTCTCTCTCTCTCTCTCTCTCTCTCTCTCAATATCCTGATTACATATCTGGAACAAAAGCTGTCATGGTTTTATAGACAGAGAACTACATTTTTAGTTAGAAAATCTGAGCTCAAGTTTGTCTCTGTAACACTGGATGTGTTACCTTTTCTTTTTAGGCCTTAGCTTACTGTAAGGGAGATACCTATCCTGCCTCTGGGATTTGGGAAAAGATTCAAGGAGAGAAAGTATGTGGAAAATGCTTTGTACACTATACATTACTGTGTAAAAGCAAGTTATTAATAGAGGTCTGACTACTCCTGATTGTTTCTGCTTGGTCAGTTAGTTCTGGATGAACAAATTGGAGAGGACAGGGAGGGAGGAAATGGCACTGGGCTGGAATCTGGTGACCTGCGGGCCATCAGGTGCTGTTCAGCTCTCAGCCGCTGACTTCAGGTGACCTTGGCAAAGTCTCTTTCCCTCATGTGCTTCTGTTGCATCATCAGTAATGTGAAGTGGGCTAAAGGATACGTGATGCAGAGCCTTGCTCAGTTTAAAAATGTCTGTGCTTTTTTGAGGAGATTATATTTTACTTAAATAAGTGATTGAATCTGAAGTCCTACTAATTGTGGGCCCAAATAGTATACTTTGAATACATAATTTTAAGGAATTATTTTAAAGAAAATGTCAAAACTTGATCTTTAAAGCACTGAAAAGGAGCCAATGAAATCTATTCCACTCAATTTTTCTATTGTATGTTGGAGGAGGAATATGTGTATTTAAAGGAAGACAAAATATTAACAAATAAAATACTGTATGAGAAATATGTCTACAAGTCTTAAAGCACATTTTATTGTGATATATTTTTTGTTTACTTGAGAATTTCCTCCCTTCATTTAACAACAACAAAAATCATTATTTATTAATACTCTAGCCTTGTGCTAAGTATGGTAGATGCACAAATAAGGTCATTCCTACTTAAGGGATAGTTGATCTAGTATAGAAAATACCACATGATAAAATTACATAAGAAAAGTAAAACATGGTTCCAATAAACAGAGATTAATTTTGATGAGGAGGTAGAATGATGTAAAATATATAGCATCTTCATAATACATTGTGGATTGTCAATTTTTCACGTATACTGTCTTATTTAAATATTATGCAGTCTCTGACAGACATAGAGCAAAATACCATCTTTTAAAACTCTGGTTGAAATCTCTGAATGATACAAGCCTGGGAATGTAGAGGAAATGTTGATAAGACATATTGCTATTTTAAAAATGAATAGGTATAGTGGACTCAAATTTCTGAATGTTTTGTGACTTGGACTGTATTTTATATTTATATATGAATCACTCATATCTGTCATCGTCTTTTTAAATGAGATTATGAGAAACTTATCAATTTATGTAATGTAGTTATTCAATTCCACACAGATTTTCAAGGTGAATTATCTAATACATACAGCATTTTGGCATGTGATCACAAAATTGGAGAAACTTAGTTCAACTGGTTAATATTTGCATTAGTCACAATAGACAAAGTATGAGAATGACTTAAGTGGCCAAGGACTGATGAATGAATAAAGAAACTGTGACATAGTAACATAATGTTACACATACATACACAATGAGATACTATTTAGCCTTGAAAAAAAGATCTTGCCATTTGCAACTTGGATAAAACTGGAGAGCAATATAATAAGTAAAATAAGTCAGCCACAAAAAGATGAATGTTGTCTGATCTGTCTTATAGGTAGAATGTTTAAAAAATAGCCAACTATAAAAGCAGTAGAATCGTGGTCATCCGGTTACCAGAGGTAGGGGTGAGTGATAGGGAGGGACAGGTCAAAGATTAAAAAGTTGCATTTCTACGGGATGAATAAGATCTTCATTTAACATGGAGTTGCTGAAGTTGGTGTGATTTGCCGTTAGCATAGAATTTTTTCCATGAATGTCTTCTAAAAAAATTAATACTGTGGCCAAATTACTATCACCATCAATACTAACATTTCAAGGGAACATGACTCTTGTGACCTGAGATGTTGTTAATAATATATTTACTCAAATATGTTAAGGGACTTCCACTCAGAAGGTGATCAGGAGCCATTACTTCATCTCTGCCTTATTTTCAGTGGCAAATTTCTAAAAACGGAAATATATCCTTTTATTGTGATGTTACAGGACTCTGTTTAGGTTTGTTTATTGGCAAGTAAAATTATAATTTTATTCTAACTGAGCATATTAAATATAGGCAATCTTAAATTTCAATGGCTGTCATGGTGCTATAATTTTGTTTCAAGAAGCATAATTTTCTGGGTTTATGAGTATGATTCTTGGTGTTAGTCTATGCTATCTGTATATTGTAAAAGCATTATGTCCATCTTGAGCTCCACAGTTTGGAAGAATCTAGTGAAAATAGAGCACGTACATGTATGAGAGAAGTACTTTAGTTAAAGGACCTGAAGTTGTTCATCTGAAAAAGAGAGCTCAAGAAATGTGCTAATTATCAACCTCAGGCTGTCGTATGCACTTCTACTTAAAAAAGGAGAGATTTGGGTCTGTCTTGGTGTTAGTGGTGATGGAATGTGGCAGGGACTCAGCAAAGAGGGCTTCAGTTCTCATCCGTAAAAATCTCATGACAAGAATTGATGACCATTGAGTTTTTAAATTACCTTTTCTTCTGTCTGAATGAAATAATCTCTTAAGTTATGTTTTAGTTCTGTGGTTACTTTTGGGGAAGAGAGATTCAAACCCATTACTTTTGCAATGAAAATGATTAGGTACAATGAAATAACTGACTCAAGGATTTGGGAATTTTCTTGCCAAGGTGAGCCCTCATCCTACAGCTGAGGAACTGGAAGCCACAGAGTGCTGGGGAGAAAATGCACATCAAAATATTACAGCAAACCTGGTATCGGGACTTTTCCATCCTTCTAATTCCCTCTGAACACTTATGGGGTGGCTGGGCATGTAGAGGATTTGACTGGTCATTATATAAAATTGGGATGGAAGGCCAAGCTCAGCATACCGAAAGATGTAAATTCTTCCATGTATTGCAGGGAAGGGCCTTTTCTAGAAAATCTGGGACTCTTTGCCAGAGTGGCTAAAGAAGAGCAGATATGTTGGTTGCTGGCGATTTTCCACTAAAAGTTATGGAATCTTTATGCTGCATCCTAGATCATTGTGCTCATCTCTCATAAGCTAGAAATAAATGTGTAGGAGTGGGTCTCTTGCATCTATCATGATGAAATATTTATTACTTGGAATTTTTCACACCAGAAGTGGTAATATGCCCATAGGAATAACTTTCTGGGAACCACGATTCTCATTGACTAATTTCTTTCCTATGACTCGAACATGTTTTGGAAAGCAAAGGGTAGATAAGGTCAAACAGATTTCCTGCTTGTGGAAAACATTAAATTATGATAAAATTATGCAACTACAAATGACGTAAATATTGCTTTTACCAGTCCCTCATCTGACAGATGCAAAACCTGAAACCAGAAATAATACATGGTTGGTATTTAGTGGCAGGTGAGAATTAGAAGCAGGAAATGAGAATGACAAACAAATTTGAAAGTTACAGATGTGTGATAGAAATGTAAAAACATACAGCAAGTTCATTGGGACTAGGATAAAATTGTCATATATGACTCTAGTTAGAACGGGGAATCTTCTTTTTCAGGACACATATTTTTCTTTGTAACATTAATATGAAATAATTTTTCTAAAAGGGGCAAAGGGGCTACTATTTCAAAAAGAAGAGGACAATTTGGTGAGCAACCTAAAAGGCCAAGGAACTATTTACAACTCAGGTATTCTCCCTGGTGTTTTAGGGCTTCTCTTTGAAGAACAGTAGCAATCAACTCCTTTTAGGAGAAAATGGAAACAATAATAAGATCTCTGTT
Organism: Dasyprocta punctata; assembly: GCA_004363535.1. NCBI lineage: Eukaryota > Metazoa > Chordata > Mammalia > Rodentia > Dasyproctidae > Dasyprocta > Dasyprocta punctata. Next base: position 9,090 of record RJWM01029477.1, read on the forward strand.
GCTATTTGATCACTTTGGCAAGTATCTAAACCTTTCAGATCCCCAGGGAATTGAAGATAAATTATAGAACTGGCAGACACATTAGAATTCATTATTTCTGCTCAATATGTGAATTTGGATTCATGTTGAACTTTTCATTAACTTTTTGTCTTTTCTCTATTGGAATCCAAATCTGTTCAGTCAGTTTTATGGCCTTTATGCCACTAGGATGGGTCTGACTCACACAGTAAAAACTGAGTAAATATTTTCATTGTTATCATTGCATATGAGGTCACAGCTGTTCTTTTCATTGGTATTATAAAATGTTGGTTTTTGGAGTAGACTGAGGATCGGGTATAATGTCTACATTTTGTAGTAGAGAGTAAGGCTAAGAAAGAGTTCTTATATAAATTTATACAGCTACATGGTTGCAGATCATAAACCAAATTCCCCAGTGCGAGTTTTGTACATCTCTCAGTCTGGAAAACTAAGTTTTGGGTTAAACAGTTTTTTTTTTAGAGAGACTCATAAAAATAGTTGTTATGATCAGCCACATTGTCTGAGATTTAACACTTTACCTGGTATTAATTTGTCAATGAATTAAATGATTTGTTTACTCATTCGTCAATGGCTATTGAGCATTATTGTATACTAACACTGGTCTATATAAATAAGTGAATAGAAATAACACAATTTCCGGGACTTTACTTTTTGCGATGAGGGAAATGCTATCAAAGGAGTAAGACAATTTGCCATACATTAAAAAGTACCATGATGTAATCCAGAACTCTGGGAAGCTGAGCAAGAGGATTCCAAAAAGAGCCCAGTCTAGGTTACTTCATGACTTTGTGAGACCCAATATCAAGCTAATGAATAAAATACAATTAAATTAAATCTAAAAAGAGCTGGGGATATAACAGTGTGAAAGCTCTGTGTTCTAGCCCCAGCCCTAAAAAGATTTTTTTTTTCAAAAAAGGGAAAGAAGGACAATATATGCTAAGAGGTTTAAATTAGAGTTTTGTTTTTAAAAATTTAATTAATTAATTAGTTAATTTCATCACTGGGAACTGAATCCAGGGCTTTTGGCGTGAGCTACATCCCCAGGCATTTTTAATTTTCTATTTTGATGCAGGGTCTCGCTAAATTTCTAAGCTGCCTAGGCTCGTCTTGAACTTGCTCTTCTCCTGACAGTGTTCTTGGATTACAAGCATGCCCCACCATGCCCTGCTTCATGCAGAATTTTAATTAAGTGGGTGATGGAAGGTCCTGGCTGGAGAGGCATCATTTTGGACAAGGACCAATTAGGTAAAGTAGCAAACCATGTCCTGTAGAGGGCAGCATTTCAGGAAGAGAGAAGAACAGATGCAAATCTCAAGGGGAGAACACATCCTGTTTAGTCCCAAGGAGGCCAGCGAAGTCAGCGGGCGTGTGTGTTGGAGACGAGGTCTCAGGAGGCCACGGCACCTTTTTATCCTCAGGCCGCATTTCTCCTGACAGGTGGCTTCTGTAACAGCCCAGTGTCACAAGTACAAGGGGAACAGCTGTGCTCCTAGTCAGGCCACCTTGTCCCTAATATGGGCTATTTCCCACCATAATCAGCTACACATGTAGCTACACATGTAGCTTCACGTGGCTACATTGGGAATATGCTGCCAGGTTTAAACAAGTATTTCTGGGCTTATGAACTGGGGCCTGTAATTGACCTTCCGTATGTCTGTTCTTTTTTTTTTTCAATTTTTAATTTTTTTTATTAGTACATGTTTGCAGTATATAATGAGTACATTCTTCGTAGGGAGTTGGTATATGCACACAACTCACTTTTTTTTTTTCATTGCCTTCACTTCCTCTCCTTTCCTGCTTCCTTTATCTCTTGGCCCCATTCCTTTTTACAAAAAGGAAAAGGAAACCCCACTACATTGTCAATGAGAATGTAAATTAGTACAACCATGATGGAAATCAGTATGTGGATTCTCAAAAAACTAAAACTAGAAATTCCATTCAAACTAGCTATTCCCCTTCTGAGTTAAAACAACTTATTATGTAGCTACATGCATATTCATGTTACCAGTAACGTAATTCTTGGAAGTGGCCTATATGTCCATCAACAGTGAAGGGATAAAACAGTATGATATTTATACACAATGGAGTACTACTCTGCTATAAAGAAGGATAAACTTGAGTTATTTGCAGGAAAATGGCTGCACCTTGGAACCATAATGTTAAGTGAAATAAATTATTTAAATATTGCTTGGCTTCTCTTATATGAGAAACCCAAAATATAAACAACCTCTGTATGTCCTTGATCCCAGAATTTTGGGACAGTAATTTCCTTTAGAAAATATGCACATCTTAGCTCTGCATGGTGGGGTATACTTGCAATCCCAGGGCAGGAAGGCAGATGTAAGTTTGAGCCCAACCTGGGTAAACTAGTAACATAGCAAGATCCTATCTCAAAATTTAAAAAAAAAAAGTCTTTTGAAAAAGAGTTGGGGATGTAGCTCAGTTTGAAGGCCCAGGGTTCAATCCCCAGTGCTAAAAAAAAAAAAAAGAAAAACAGGAAAAAAAAAAAAAGAAGGAAGAAGGGATGGAAGGAAGCAAGGAAAGAAGGAAGAAAATATGCATCTCTCTACTGATGCTACAGCAGCCTTAACTTCTGGCAATTCAGATTAGTTTACAAAATTCTCTCTATCTTGTGCCCCAAATCAATGTGAATCTGAAAGATACCTCTGAAGAGCTGTTGTAGACCCAGTTTCCATTTTATGAGAACGATTTTCCACAAAGCTCCTTGGCGCCCCCTCAGTACTCTGGAGATTCTGCACCCCCTGCTCTCTGCATCACTGCCTTAGCCCGCTGTCTTCCGGACGGAACTAATCCCATCACTTCCACTTGCAGAAGTTGGACCTCGGTCTGGAAACCAAGTACCTTGAGAACTATCTAAGAAGATGGGGAAGATGGGGAGCCCTTAGGAAGAAGTATAGATCTTCAGGAAATGCTGCACCGAAGAGAGATCACCTGTTTGTACTGGTGCTAATCTACTAGGTTTCCTTCATGCATAGTTCTTCATAGTGTGTTTCTGTACCTGTGCCTTGTTAGACACAGTGGCACAAAACAGCACATGCAGCTCCTCCTCGAGCTTGCTAGAAACCTCCCTCCCAGACCTATGGAGTCTCACTTTTAGTGACTAGACCTCCAACCCCTTAAAGCTTAAGAGGTAATATTAATGTTACTGTGAGGCCTGTAAAACATCAATTTTCTTGATCACAGTAAGGAGATGGAGGATCAGTGTAGTCAGGTGACTGAGACAAGATTGGATAAGTAGTAAGGTTGGGGCTCAGACCCCCGGGTTCTGTGCCTCCCGGTCTGGCGGTCTTGTGGCTGCAGTTCCTCCCCACTCCACACCCGCTTTGTGGTATATCGTCAAAGCACAAGCTCTAGAAAGAAACACAGGTCTTTTTCTCTGAACCCAGACTACCACCTCTTGTTTTAGCCACCAGCTGTTCTGGGCTCCTCCCTCATCTGCTTGCTCCTTCCAGAAATGCAAACACCCTGAAAACTCTGCAGCATTGTCCACATGGAGTCCATAATGAGCAAAGCTGATAAGAATTACTTACGGCAGTCAGTTGGTCTGGTCTTGCTGGAAAAAAATTTCTGGCATCACTGAAGGGAAGGGTTACAAATGCCTGGTCTTATAGAACAGATGCTGTCCAGTTTAATATCACAGAAAGCCATGTGCAAGGAGCCTTATGGCCTGCTTTGCATGGGGATATTAGTATTCTTGTTCTCAGGACATAAAACTATGCCTGATGTCATTGAGATGACATGCAGAAAGGTGAGTGCCTTGTTTTAGTAACTGACCTGAGAGGTAGGCAAGACCAAGCCTACGAGGTAAACCACATTTCATTCATAGGAAGCAGGCTTTGAATGAGGGAAAATACTAACAGAATTCTAACAATGTGACTCATAGATCCTGAATTATGATTCTCAAAGCAATTCAAGCCTACTAATCTCATGTTGAATCTTCGAATTTATTAGTGGTCTGCACATTAAAATACGATGTAATAATTTTTTGCAACCCTCATATTCGTGAAGGTCCCAGCAGTAGGTGGTTGTACTATGGAGTCAGTAGTGAATGAGGGCCTCTCTAAAATCCTGGCTCATAGAAAGCATTCGTATTGCAAGACAAACTATAATCAGACACGAGCATTCCTCATTGAGACCTTCTTCCCCTGCCTTCTGCCCTCCAGCGGGTGGCCTTTGAGTTCCTTCTGGACAGGCGGTAGGCTTTGAACATCCAAGATGTGCAGCATAGAGAAAGGCTTGGGAGGGGAGTGGCAGTGTTGAGTAAGAAACAAGATTTAAAACAGTAGGTTTGTATTTGGAGTAGGAGAGAATGCTTTGACTATCACTCATAAGCTGTCAGCATCAGAGATGGACAAAATACACCTTTGCTTCCTTTTTTCCTATATACATTTAAAGTATAGAACATGATATTTTGATAAACATATGTTTATTAAAGTGGCTAAAGCTATCACTTAACACATCTAAGCTAATTAACACATCTATCATCTCCCGTAATTGTGTTTTGTCTTGATGGGGACAACCCAAAATCTGCTCTCTTCATATCTACTCTCACTCCAGTATACAATTCAACACAGATACTAGCAATAGGCCTCAGGCTGCACATTAGTTACATCTCGAGACTTGATCATCCTGCATAACTCTAACCTTTTGCCTTGGATTTCCATCCTCTTATCCACCCCCACATAACCATCATTCTATTTTCTGTTTCTAGGCTTTGACTTTTTTTTAATAAGATGACATATATGCAAGAGCATGTAGTATTTTTCTTTCTGTGACTGGATTATTTCACTTAACATAATTCTCCAGGTTCATCCATGTTGTCACATATGGCAGAATCTCCTTTTCAGATGCTAAATGATAGTCCATTGTGTACATGTGTATGCCTACCGCAGCTTCTTTATCCATTCCCCTGTTGATGGACACTGGAGTTGTTTTTGTATCTTGGATATTGTGAATAATGTTACAATGCACATAGGAGTGCAGATCTTGTGAAGAAGTATTTATTTCATTTACCAGTGGTATATACTCAAAAGATGGATTGCTGGCTCATTCTATTTGTAAAGTTTTGTGCAACCTCCACTGTTTTTGAAATGACTGCACCAAGTGAAATTTCCACTAACAGTGTACAATACACCCTCACTAGAACTTTCTACCTCTATCTTTTTGGTGATAGCTATCCTACTACTGGAGGTAAACCTCATGGTGGTTTTGACTTCCATTTGAATTGGTCTGATGATTAGTGGATGCTGAGCACCTTTTTATAACCCCAATGGCGATCTTTATTAGTTTTTGAAGAAACGTCTATTCAGATTCTTTGCCTATTTTAAATCAAGCTATTGGACGCTTGCCATTGAGATGTGTAAGTTTTTTTTATATATATTGGAAAATACGAACTTTGATATGCCTCTATATATTTATTCTTCTAGGAGTTTTTATGGTTTCAGGTTTTGTTTAGCTCTTTAATCTCTTTAAGTAGATTATTGTGTATGCTGTAAAATAAGAGTTCAATTTCTTTCTTCTGATCTGGATATCCAGTTTTCCCAGCACTATTTATTAAACAGACCATTCTTTCCCTATTATATTTTCTTGGTGCCTTTGTCAAAGATTAGTTGACTGTGTATGCCTGGGTTTATTTATGAGCTCTTGATTCTGTTCTTTTGCTTTCTGTGGTTGTTTTGATACTGGTACCACACTGCTTTGCTTTTTGTATAGCTTTGTGATATTATTTGAAATCATAGTGTGTGATGTCTCTAACTCTGTATTGTTGATGTTTTGTTTTGTTTTCCTCCCTTCAGAATTGTTTGGGACTTTCATGGTATTTTGTGGCTCCTTAATGTTTTTCAGAGCAATGATTTTCAGTTTTCAATGTGCAGATTTCATCTCCTTGGTTAAATTTATTCCTAAATATTTTATTCCTTTTTTGCTCGTTAAATAGGCTTATTGCTGTGATTTTGGGGGAGGGACATAGGTCATTTTTCATGTAAAGAAATGCAATTAGTTTTTGTATTTTGTGTCCTTCAACTCTACTGAGTTCATTTATTAGTTCAAACAGTTTTGTTGTGTTTTTTTAGTATATAAATTTATGTCATCTGCATATAGGGTTGGTTTTACTTCTTCCTTTTTGATTGGAATGCCTTTTATTAAATTTTTCTTATCAATTGCTTTTACTAGTATTTCCATTACTAAGTTGAATAGAAATGGTGAGAGTGGGTATTCTTGCCTTGTGCCAGATTTTAGAAAAATTCTTTCCATTTCTTTTCATTGATTGTGGTGTTAGTTGTGTATTATTCATATGACCTATATTACATTAAAGGAATTGCTTTCTATGCCTTATTCTTTTGAGAATTTTTATCATCAAAGCATGTTGAATTTTGTCAAATGCTTTTGCTGCATCTGTTGAGATGATCATTTTGTTTTTTATATTTAATTTAGTTAATGTGATTTACCATATAGACAGATTTGTCTGTGTTAAATCAACACTGAATCCAGAGACAAACCTATGTGATCTTTTTCATACATTGTTGGTTTGGGTTAACTAGTATTCTACTGAGATTTCTGCATTTATATTCATCAGATATATCGGTCTGTAGTTTTGGTGTCTTTTTTTTGGCTTTAGTATGAAGGTAGCGTTGATTTCATAAAATGTGATTGGAATATTCCTTCTACTTTTATTTGTATTATTTTGAAATATGTTGAAAAGAATTGGTATTAATTCTTCATTGACTATTACATAGATTTCAGCCATCAATCCATTTGGTATTTTCTATTATTGGGGGAATTTTATTACTGTCTCAATACCTTTTTTATCTGTCTACATAGGCTATTTATTCTTAATTCAATATTCATTGGCTGGATTTTTAAATTTAATCATTTCCTTTAGGTTATACAATTTGTTGGCATATAACTGTTATAGTACTCCCTCATATACTTTTTGTTTCTGAGACATCTCTAATAATGTTTCAATTTTCAGTTTTAACTTTATAATTTAAAATAATTTTTAATAATTTAAAATTAAATTATGATATTTTCTTGATTAAGGTAAGAGTTTGTAAATTTTAGTTTTTCAAAATCATTTTAATTTTGAATTTTCATAGTTCATCTTTCCTTTATTTTGTTTATTTTTGCTATCTTATTTCATTCCTTATGATAATGTTGAGTTGAATGTCTTCTTTTCCTAGTTTCTTTGTACCATTAGGTCATTTGAGATCTTTTTTAACATAGGTATTTACTGCTATACATTGCCCCTTTAAAAACACATTCATATTTTTTACATGTCTTATAAAGATGTTTTTTGTTTCAAGGTATTTTAAAATTTTCCTTTTGATTTATTCTTTGATCCACTGGTTGTTCAGCAACATATGCTTCGATGTGCACATATTGGTGAAATTTCTAGTTTTCCTCTTGTTCAAAACACTTGATATAGTTTCAGTCATACTAAATCATTATAGATTTGATTTGTGGCCTAACATATGGTCTGTGCTGGAGAATATTCTATGTGTGCTTGAAATGAATATGGGTTCTGCTGCTGATGAATGGAATGCTTTGGAAATGTCTGTTAGATTTATTTGGAACAGTGGAGTTCAACTCCAGTGTTTCCTTGTTGACTTTTGGTCTGGATAATTCATTATTATTGCAGTGGGTCTTGCTATCCATATCTTCAATTAGATTTGTTAACATATACTGTGTCCTTATATTGTATGTTGTATATATACAATTATTCTATACTATTGTGTCCTTCACACACATACACTATATATATATATGTGTGTGTGTGTATATATATATATATAATTGTTTTATGCTATTCTTACCTGTATTGATCATTTGCTGTTTAAAGGAGTGGTTTAATTTGGTTCATAGTTTCAGAGTTTTGAGTCCATGGTTGGCTGGCTCCAGGGCAGAAACCATATTGTGGTACCCATGGCAGCAGGATGCTGCTAACCTCATGGTGACTGGAAATGAAGTGCTAGGGATGAGCCTGAGAAAAAGGGGCCAGAAACCAGATACACCCCACAGTCATGGCCCCCCGACCCACCTGGTACATCTAGAAGTGTGTTTTGTTCATCTCCCAGACCCCTCACAACCCAATCAAGTTAACAATCAACATTAACAATCACGTTATATTTCCTTCTTGAAGAACTGACCCTTTTACCATTATATAATGACTTTGTCTCTTGTGACAGTTTTTGACTTAAGGTTTGTCTTGTCCTGCAGGAGTACAGCTACCTCTCCTCCTTTCTGACTTCCATTTGCACGGAATGTCTTTTTCCATAACTTCGTTTTCATTCTATTGGTGGCCTCAAAGATAGACTAAGTCTCCTATAGGCAGCACACACCTGAGTTGTTTTATTTCTTATCCATGTACTCAATCTATGTATTTTTATTTGATTTAGATAAGAAGGAAAGGCAGGAAAAGGGAAGGATATAGGATCAGGATGTAATATATATATGTACCAATTCCACATGATGAATGCATTTATTATGTGTTGCAACAAGGTTGTGGGGTAAACAACAGTGAGGGCCCAAACCAGTGGTGTCAGATACTCAATTGCAGGAACCACTTGTAGGCGCATGTATGGCAGCAGTGGCCAGCATCAGGCCTGTCCATGGTGGTGAGTGTTGGCATCAGAGGCAATGGCCAAGACCAGCTGTGTGTGCAGATGTTGCAGTGATGGCAAGTAGTGTCCGTGTGCATCAATGCAGGGGCCAGCTGCAGGCTGGGACAGGGATCAGGCCATGTTCGTGGTCAGCTGCAGGACTAAGTTGGAGGTTGCACACCAATGCTCCTGCAGGTACTAGCTGTGGGTGCATGCATAGTGGTGGGAGATGGAGTTGGTGTGGGGCTGTTAACCCACATGCGGCCATAGGGTCCAGGCTAGCATTAGCCTACTGTAGAAGTCAGCCTTGGGTATGGGCACAGTAGTGAATGTCAGGACTCCACACTAGAGCACTGAGGGAGAGAGCAGCTGACTTTTGCCTCCAGGGCTGATGAATACCTGAGAAACAGTGTGCAGCTGCAGTCTTGGGGACAGATGGGATCTGCCATTCACAGTATATTCTCCTTGAGAAATATGCTGCAAGTCTTTCCATGCCCCAAGTTCTTCATTTCTAAAATGAGAACAATGAGGACAACCTTGAAATACCATGCCAGAATTCAATAAAACATAGGTAAATTTTTATCACAGTCTGTGTATGTAAGAAATAGTAAAGAAGTAGACCTTCCTCCTCCTCCTCCTCCTCCTCCTCCTCCTTTTAATCTTTCTCAACCTCTTTCTTTCCTTCTTCTCTTCATCCTCCTCCTCCTTTTCTTCCTCTTTCTCCTCCTCCTTCTCCTCCTTCTCACTCTCGTCCTCCCTTATTTCATAGATATTACACCCTTGGCCCAGAACCCTAACTCTCCCTCATCCCTCCAGTTTCCCTGGCACATTCACACCCACCCTTTCATGCTTTGCTCCAAGCTGTCATCTCCTTCCCTTCCATTTCCCTGTGCTTCCACTATTCTCTCATAGTAACAAATAAATTGTGTTATGTTTGCTGAATTTTCTTCTTCTCGCTCAGCATTACTCTCAGAGTTCCTGGAGGATCAGAATTGTGCTATAAATCCCATACTTTCATATCCTTGTTTAAGGACCTGACATGCTGTGAACACTCAAACGCTTCTTAAATTCTATTTTGTCTCCCAAATTTTTCATAGTCTTTCCTATACATCAGGGACTTTAGAAATACTAACTTGTTAATCCTTACAAACATGTGGTGAGAGCCAGGTGTAGTGGTGCACAGGTAATCTCAGCACTGGGGGAGGATGAGGCAGGAGAATCAGGAGTTCAAAGCCAGACTGAGCTACATAGTGAGATCAAGGGCAGTTTCTGCTACATAATGAGTTCAAGGTCAGCCTTAGCTATACAGTAAAACTGTCCCTAAATAGGTACAGACATACACCACTGAAAGGTAGGTACTATTATATGCTTTTTTCAAATGAGGAAACTGAAGCACAGGAAAGTTAAATGGCCCAAGGTCACCGAGTGAGTAAACAGGAGAACTGAGATTTGAAATGACTGGTATCCCTCATTTGTGTCTGAGTCTAATACTATTTATTCTGGGGTAAAATTATATGATCATGTCTGAAGCATTGTAGTGAAGACTATGATAGATACGTGAACTTTGTAAACTGCAAAACAGTGAATAAATAAGGGAGGTGAATTTCTTGACTGTGCTAAACATGTTACATAAATATATACCATGACGATGACTGAAATGATAGCATTAGGAAAATGAGCCTATAGGAAAGTGATGAAAAATTTTTACCCTGATTTTAAATTACTGAGATGAGAGACTACGAGTCTTATTTTATGTCCCATCGAGGAAAGTAATAAATGGGATATAACATAATGTATGTCACCTCTGGTCCCATAGTCATTTTTCTGCAAGGATAAATTCTACTTGTGAGCAGCTGTTTAGAACAGATGAATTCCCTAAAATGGTCCTAGAGAGAAAAAAGCAAACGGCAGCTGCTTTACCTTTTTCTAAAGGAAAGCAATAAACTCTGATCAGTTGGTCTTGATTGGTGTGTTCAGAGGCAAGGAGCTTTTGATCAGTTTCTATAACAAATAACCATGATGAGTACTAACTGCTTACTAACATTGTACGTGAATGTTTTAGTGGGTCTGATGTGTGCTTTCATCTCAGCTCCATGAACAGTCAGCAGTGGACAGCATGTACTGGTGCTGGCCAATGTGACCCACAGGGACAACTGAGCATTTCCAAAGATCGCCTTTGTCCTTGTTACCTGGAAGGTCTGACTCATGCAGGTTTGTGTGACCTAACTGTACCTACTGTTTCCAAGCCTCTGGGAGAGGATTCTAAGAAGCTGTACTAAAAGTGAGCACACCAAGTTGACTCTTAGGAACCCAAGGACAAAGTGCTGCTAAAATGAGACAGTGGTCTTTCATCATGTCATAGAGGACAGGGGTTGCTCTAGAACTTGTCCTTTCTTGGAAGAACTTCAGATTCTCTTTTTTATGCTATGATCAATTAATTGATGTGTTTAACTGCACAGGGAATGGACATTGAGTCTACATCACCATAAAAAGATAATTTGCAAGTCTCTTTCAGCTCAATTTGCATTGGTGATTTCCATTCTGTTCCTTGTGCTCGCAGGAAGGTTAAAAAAAGTGAATTTTCTGGATGGTCAACATTGGAATTGGTGATGAAAATAAACCCCACAGAGTAGTGCTTAAAGAGATAATGCATTAGGCAGAGCTTCAATCTGTACCTGAATAATGGCAGCTGGCCCCTAGAAATTATTTTTCTGAACTTTTCCACAGCTGCTTAATATAGCAGGGAAATGCTTATTTTTGAAGCCCTGTTAGGAGGTGCTGGTGTAGATAAGTGTGTCTCCTTTGGTAACTCAAAACAGTTTTTTGTGTCATTTGTCACACCAGCATAACCTTTCCATTGAATGGCACTTCACAACAGCATTCACTGAATTTTTGTTCACATCTCATAAAAACACTCATGGAAGAGGGCTTCCAGAACTGCTTCAGAAAGTGGCAAGAGTGTGAGAAGTATGTTCAAAGTCAGAGGGAGGAGTATTTTAAAGGGGATTAATATCCATATGTCTTGAGCTGTAATAAATTTTAAAAATTTAAGTGTTCTCTGTACATTTTGCTTAAACTATGTATAGACATATAGTGGAAAAGAGGGAGGTTTAAGAGAAGGAAGTATAAGGCAGAAACTGTCAAATGATCTACAAAGAGCTGTATTGAGTTAGGGTTAGAGAATGTTTCTTGGTTAGGGCGTGTATGAACATGAGCTATACAACAACAATGTTCAAGTGACAAGTATAAGACTTGGATAGGAACTATCTCTGGGCTCACAGTGATGGGAGAGATGGTTAACAATAATGGCACCAATGTAAGGAACAATCTAGCATGGTGATTAAAAACATGTGCTCTGAACCCAGCTTGGCTTCATCTTCTGTGTCTGCCATTTATTAGCCATGTTAGTGATTTCCTTGCTCTTCAGTCTCTCCTCAGCTTCCTCATCTACAAAATGGGAATGATAAAAGTGCACACCTCACAAGGCTTTTGTGCAGATTAGTAGCCTTGAGTCCGTAAAGCACATTTGGAACAGTTAGGCTGGTGTACAGCAAGGATTACTACTGAGTACATGTTATTTATTGTTTTGCCTTTTAGTATTGTTATAGTGCCTTGTATAACTGTACAGCTGGAAGTGGGTGCAATATTGTATAACTCCTCTTCCAACATTTACTCAGGATGGAGTAGCTTTAGAAACCATGTGGACCATAATCCCAGCTGGGCTTAATGAAATCACTTTGTATTGGCTAGGAGTACAGTGCTAAAGTTTAATCTGGAAATAACTCCAGTGTTTGGTCCTCTGGTGAATGGTTTTGCATTCAGCCTGCTGCAAAGAAATGAGTTTAATTCAGAGCTTCTGGCCAGGCAGCCCATGTAGGCTACAACTTCTCTGCAGGTGAAACATTTCAGAAGCCTCCTTTTGCATCATCTATCGGCAGCTTGCATTGAAAAACAGAATAAGTGAATGAGATCACATTGTATCCATTGGGGCCGAGGTATTCTGCTTAGGCAAGGATTAGGAGGTAGCTTTTTTAAAATTCAATTTTAGCCAAGCATGGTGGTGTAGGCCTGTAATTCCAGCATGAAGGAGGTTGAGGCAAGAGGATTGCTGTGAGTTGGAGGCCAGCTTGGGCCACAAAGTGAGTTCAAGGTTAGCCTGAACTGCATAGTGAAACTCTGTCTCAAAAAGACAAAAACAAAATAAAACAAAACAAAACAAAATTTAAGAGTTTCCTATTCTTTGAAGTAGTTTGTATCTTCTCATTAGAGGTAAAAGACAATATATTGAGCTAGCTAGTAAAATGATTAGAAAAATATTCAAAGTGAAGCAATTGGACAAACAGTCCAAAGAGAAGGAAATTCTTCCTCTGAGTGTATATAGAATGTCCTGGGTATGTAATTCAAGAACTTTTGGAGGCTGAGGGAGGAGGATCTCATGTTTGAGCCCAGTTTGAACAACTTAGCAAGACAGTGTCTCAAAAAAAAATGTTTTTAAAGGCTGAAATGTAGTCCAGTTTAAAGATTCTGATTTCAATCCCCATTGTGTATGGGGGAAGGGGAGAAGGAAGGGGGAGGAGAGGGGAAAGGAAAGAGAAAGAGAAAAAGAGAGAAAGGGAAAGGGAAAGAGAAAGAGAAAAGAAAAGGGAAAGAGAAAGAGAAGGGGAAAGAGAAAGGAAAAGGGAAAGGAAAAGACACGACTCTGAGTAGAGCTAATAATGCATCACAATATTTCCCTGAGTTTTCTGGAATACAACTTCCAGAGTCTTCAATGTCCTATCCATCTATGAGACATAGAGAGAAGTAGTCATATCGCCCTGATCCTGACCAGTTAGTATAAATGCTGGGCTCAGGTTCACTTACTGAGTGAGGTACAGTCAAGCCTCAGTGTAAGAACCAGGCTTTGGTTTTCTAGAAATTATGGCTTGGGGGTAAGGAAAGTGTGTGGACTCCATTTGGCACATCACTTTTAGTATATACTGGGGCAATGGAGTTTTTCCAGGATGCAAGGTCAAGCCATCTCTGTGGTTCACTTTAGGCTCTGGTCTGCAAGACATCCTGTCACGAGGAATGGCAAATCCAGGCTACAACTGAAGGACTTACAGCACTAGGAAATCAGAATGTTCAAAGTGTATTCCATTAGTTTTCTAGGGTTGCTATAACAAAACACCACAAACCCAGTAGGTTCAACATCATAAATGTATTGTCTCACAGTCCCTGTGGCTGGAATCAAGGTGCTGGCAGAGTTGGTTTCTGCTAGATTGTGAGGGAACATCTATCTCATGGCTGATTCCTGGCTTCTGGTGCTTCACTGGCAATCATTGCTGTTCCTTGGGACCATGTCTGCCTTCATATTTACCTGAATTTCTCCCTGTATGCATGTTTGTATCCAAATATCTCCTCTTTATAGGGATACCAATCACATTGAGTTAGGACCCACTCTGGTGACCTCATTTTAATTTGATTATCTGCCCAAAGATACAATCTACAAAGAAGGTTAGATTTTGAGTCACTGAAGGTTTGGACTTCAGCATATGAATTTCTAAACTCACATAAACTCGCTCTGCTCTAACCTCTCCCATGGGCTATGAAATAAAGAGGGGCGGAGTATATGGTCATCCTCAAAATAGAGGCCTGAGGGACATACTTGCTTCAACTCTGATGTACATTGTGACTGGTCTGAGCTTTTCTGTTAGTTTGTTTCAATTTTTATTAGTACATGTTTGTGATATATGAGTACAAAAATTGTGGAAAGTTGGGAAATGTATATAACACATCTTAATTCTTTTTATGTCCCTCTCCCCATTCTCTTGGTGCTCTTCCCGTTTGTAAAAGATCTGTCTCCCTGTTTTCTATAACCTATCTTCTACCTTACTCTTCAACTTACTTATACTTTTGGTTTCTCATATAAGAGAAACTATGGAGGGTGAAGAGATGGGCAACAAAATGAGAAAAATTTTGTGTCAGTTATACTTCAGAGAGAGGACTATGATCTGGACATGGTTTTTGAGGCCTATTTTTATTCTATAAAAGGGGTTTGGTATTTGTTATTGTCTATATCTAAGTTTCCCCTCCAAACTTCACAGGTTCATTGGTTAGGGCTTTTTGAAGGTGGTTGTGTCTAGGGTATGCAAATATGGATTAAGGGTGTATGATAACTAAATTAGTCTACTGGTTGGTTTAACATAGATATGGGTGTGGATAATGAGAAGATTCACCCTGGGTGTGGGTGGCATGAACTAGTAGGCTTGTTGCCTAACTGGAATAAAGGAAAATAATGATCAACGCTGGTGCTTCTCTGCCACCTGCCTGCTATGTTATGGACTGTTTCTCCTCTGCCATGTCTCTGTAAGCTGTCCTGTCTTAAAGCCAGCCTGCTATCAATTGAAGCCTCTACAGATCGTGAGATAAAAGAAACCTTTACTCTTTTAACTTTTGGGTATAGGGTATTTATCCCAGCATTGAGAAAAGTAACTAAGATAGTGTTTCTGTCTTAGATTTCATTTAACTCTAGTCCTCCAGAATAACACATCTCTTCCTCTGAAGTCCTCCTATCTTGCTGTGAAAGTCTTATGTTGGCTAATATTATCTTATTTACCTTTTAGGCTTGTAGCAACATGAGCCAGGATCATGAAATTCCAGTCATTCATCACATAGAGAGTGAAAGAACAAATTCATGTTTTTATTTGAACTCTTTT
>RJWM01029478.1:0-22620 GCA_004363535.1 Dasyprocta punctata
TCCCAAAGAAGTTAACAAACACATGAGAGAGTTATATAGAATCTCGAACAACCACAATCAGAAAAGAAGTCTACAACATATGACAGTCAACATCTCAGAAGTTCGACACCATGACAGGATATTAAAAGACGTTAGAGAAAAAGCAACAAATCACTTATAAAGGTAACCCCATTAGAATTATTGCAGACTTCTCAGTACTAACTTAAAAGGGCAGAAGAGCTTGGAATGAAGTTTTTCAAGTCCTAAAAGAGAGCAACTTCCAATTCAGACTGATAAAACCTGCGAAACTATCTTTTTAAACTGATGGAGAAATAAGATTTATCTACAACAAAGAGTACCTTAAGAAATTCATCACCACCAAAAAAGCACTTCAAAACAATCTCAAGGATACCCTAGAAAGAGACAGTGAAGCCAGCAATATCAAAATGTCTAGTGGAAAGAATATACAGGCAGGGTGAGCAATTAAGCAGAAGGGGAAAAAATGTAATTGGTAACAGGAAAACAAGGCAGTAACAGGAATAAATCAATACCATTAGTAATAACTTCCAGTGTGAATAGTCTCATCTCCCTAATAAAAGACACAGAATGGCAGCTGGGCCAAAAAGGAAACAAAAACTCTATGGTATTCTGTATACGAGAAGCATAATTATTACAAAGAGACATCCATAGACTAAAATTTAAAGTATGAATAACAATACTAGATGTAATGGGAGCCTGAAAACAAGCAAAGTGGATTATTTGCAGACAAAGTGGACTTCAGGTCAAAACTTATCAGAAGAAGCAAAGAAGGTCATTATATGTTGGTTTCCAAAAAAATTCAACAGGAAGATAACAACTGTAAGATCTATACACCAAAAACCAGTGCAACCAATTCTGTAAAACAAACAAACTAAACATAAAAGGTCAGATAAACACCAACATAATTATAGCAAGGGACCTCAGTATCCCACTGCCACAAATAAACAGATTAACTAGATTAAAAAAATGACAAAGAAATATCAGAGTTGAACCATATATTTGAATAAATGGATTCAATAACTATCGAAAGATAGTTATTGTTATATTTTTGTGGTTGTTTCACTAAACAACCACAAAACACATGTTATTCTCAGAAGCACATGGAAATTGCTCTGAAATAGGCCATGTACTAGCCCAGGAAGCTGGTTTAAGGAAATTCAGAAAAATTGAAATTATCCCATGAGTATTATCATATCAGGGTGCAATAAAACTAGAAATCAATGGCAGAAGAAACCACAGAAATTCTGCATACTCATGAACATAAACAATACACTCTTGAATAATCAATGGATCATACAAAAAATCAAAAAAGAAATTAGGCAGTTTCTAAGATCAAACAATATTTCCAGTACCACATACTAGGACCTATGGGACACAAGGATGGTTCAACACACACAACTCAATACATGTAATCCACCACATAGACAGAAACAAGAACAAAGAACATATGACCATCTCAAGAAATGTAGAGAAACTATGACAAAATCCAACATCCAGGCATCAGTCATATAGCAAGCATTACTGATATTTTCCTATAGTACAATGAAAAATGCAATACAAACAAACCGAAAGAAGACAGGTAATATTCTATGAGTAGTCTTTGAGACAATGTTCCTATTGTTTGAAAAACAAAAAGAAGCATAGTTATTTTCATCTGAATATTCCTTTCTTGATATAGGAATTCCAAGTAATGTTAGGCAAACATTTTTTTTTTCTGGTACTGGGGATTGAACTCACAACCTTGCACCTGCCAGGCAGGTGCTTAAGTCATTGAGCCAAACTTCCAGCCCTAGGCAAACATTTTAATGCATGCTATTTTCACGTAGAATTTCTACCTGTGTAATGAGGTTACAATACATCAATTAGTATACATTTCATATCTAAGGCTGTGTCCTAGACACAGTGGAGAAATAAACAGTGTGTCAAATATGTATAGAGTCATGTGTATATTTTACATATATTACATATAAATGTATACACAGATTTTCTATATCATGAGTTTTTTTTTGTTGTTTGGGTTTTTTTTTTTTTTTTTTTTGTTTTTGTTTTGGCGGCATCAGGGATCGAACTCATAACCTTATGCCTGCCAGACAGGCTCTTAAGCCACTGAGCCAAACTCCCAGCCCTAGTCTTTTGAGGCAGGTCACACTATGTAGCTCAGGCTGGCCTTGCGCTCACGTTGTAGCCCAAGCCGGCCTCGAACTCACAACACCCCACCTACCTCAGCCACCCTAGTGCTGGGATTAAAGGCATGCACCACCATGCCCAGCCATATACATCATGAATTTAACAAGAATTCATGCTGTGTGCTTATTCCATACAAGATTAGGAAGCCAAGCATAGGTTTAAAAATAATCACTTAGTACGTCCGGGAAGATGGCAGAGTAGTAGGATGGGGAAAACAGCCTCTCTGAGAGACACCGTCTAGACATGGGAACACACCATCTTGAGGAAGACAAAAAGGAGGGAGATGTGTTCCTTGGACCCAGGAAGAGCCTGAAGTCTGAACCGAACCCCACAGAAAGAGCGAAAAGAAAAAATTCAACTAAGAAGAAGGCGGTAGGTGCCTTCGCCTGGAGCCGGACTCACTGCGCGAGGGGAGCTGTTGGAACCCAGTGGTTGCACGGTCAGGGTGTTAGTGGCAGTGGCAACCCCAGAACCTCTGAGGATCATTCCCCAGTGGAGGAGAGCAGTGGGTGCAGAGGACTGTGCTGGCTGGAGGTGAGTGCAGAGGGCTTAGTCCTCCCGCAGGAGAGTGATTTCCCAGAAGCCATTCCTGAGTCAGGACAGATATGCCTGGGGCTAAAACTGTTGCCAGCTTCACCCAGCGGTTCCTAGCTGGGCACAGACCCGCGGAGACTGCCTGGATGGCTGCGAGCCTGAGGAGGCTGCTCTCAGGGCAGGCCTGCTAAGGTTGTCTACTACTCCATCCACGAACAGTTGCTGGCTTGTGGAGATGCAGTGCCATGATTTGGGTTGCTGTCTCCACAGGCTGTTTACCAGTGAATCCAGAGAGAACCCTGGACTTTCGTTTTTTTTTTTTTTTTTGGTGTGAGTGTGGTTTCTGCCCTCCCTTTGGGCCTGGTTTTGTTCTGTTCTCTTTTCTGTCTCTTTTGGCTTTCTTTTCCCTCAGTCTTCTGTAGTGGTTTCCCTGAATTGGTGGACCCATCTTTGTTCTCCAACCTGCTTGCTTGGTCAAGTGCTTTTACCTCCCTTAACTCCCTGTTAAACAGGACTACCCCTACTAACTAAATGCCAGAAGATAGAATCCTTCAACTTTAGAGTGGCTCACAAGTGGTTCATGAGCACGCAGAGCAGGTGGCAAGATGCATGACACTTCTTAGTGGTGCCTTGGTGAACACAGCCAGGCTACGTATGTACCCAGGGAGGTGGAATTCAGGTCTTCCTGTCACTTTCTATGAAGTGAACACCGTGAGTTGTAGTGACATCCAAGTCCAAGACTTTCATTTCATGTGGGTCCTGACATCCAAGATTCCCCCAATCTCTTTATCAAAATATTATAAGCAAAGACATCAAAAATCCTCAGATAAGGTCATTTTGCTGGGAATGCATAGGCAATGCCTTCTTTTCCATACCTGAGGTTATGCAGCCTGTTTTAGCAGAAGCAAGCAGATCTGAGCATGCCAGGCTTGAGAATATCTATCTCATGTTGTTCTCCCTATTCCCAGGAGAGAAAAAATTTCATGGCCACACCAGAGGCTCCCTGCAGTCTACGGTGGTATCCCCAGGGGCCCTCTGGGGCTCTTCCACAGCTAGCAGCTTGCACTGTGTTTACTCTCTTTGTAAACCCTAAAGGCTCTTAGTTGATAATAAAGTATCTTAGAATTGTCAAATGTTTAGCAAAAGCCTGTCATGACTATTTATTTTTAAATTCATGTAAGTATTTATTTATTTTTCTTCACTTTTTGATTGGTTATACAGAGTAATGGATTCCATTTTAGCAGATTAGTACATGCATATGACACACTTTGGTCATTTTCACCACTGTCACCCCCCTTGCCCTCCCCTCCTCTCCCAGGTTCATATTGTAAGGTTCAGTGTATAGAATAATTTTGTTCACATCCATCCCCCTATTACCCACCTTTAAACTTCACCCCCTTATTGCTTTCCTCTTGTGTAACAATAGTCTCCTTTCATCTTTATTAGATTTCACATATTAGGGAGAACATAAAGCATTTATCGTCCTGAGTAGGGCTTCATTATACTCAGCATGATGGACTTCAGTTCAATCCATTTTCCTGCAAAAGACACAGTTTTGTTCTTTTTTGGCTACACATAGATAGATATATAGATATATAATCAATAGATGCATTTTCTTTATCCATTCATCTGTTGATTGGCATCTAGGCTGGTTTCATAGCTTGACCATTGTCAACTGTACTGCAGTAAACATGGACAAGCAGGTATCCCTGTAGTACGCTGATTTTATCTACTTTGGGTACATACTAAGGAGTGGTACCCTTGGGTCATCTGGTAGCTCTGTCTTTAGTTAGTTGAGGAATGCCCATACTGATTTGCATAGTGGCTATACTAATTCACATTCCCACTAGCAGTGTAAAAGAGTTCCACACTACCCCCGCAACCTTGCTAGCATTCATTGTTCTTCATGGTCTCAATGATAGTCATTCTGACTGGGGTGAGTGGCTTCTCAACAGTTTGCATTTGCATTTCCCTAGTAGCTAAAGAAATTGAATATTTTTTCATAAATATATTGGCCATTTGTACTTCTTTTAGGAAATATCTATTCAACTCATTTGCCTATTCATTGACATTTTTGGTGGTAAATTTTTTGAGTTCTTATTCCTCTTTTAGGAGAGTAGTTGACAAAGATTTTCTCCCATTTTGTAGGCCATTTCTTAACTATTAGTTGTTTCTCTTGCTGGACAGGAACTTTTTAATGTGATGTATTCCCATTTCTTGATTCTTCCTATTATTTCTTGTTCTATTATTGGAGTTCTATTAAAACAAAATGAAGCAAGCACTAATTTGATTCAATTTATAATTTATGATTTTTCACTTAGCAGTATAGAAAATTTAGTTTCCCTATTAGGTTAGGAGCTCATATAGAAATAGAATAATTATAAATCACAATTACCTCAAAAGTTTCAATGATAGCAAATCATAAGCTGTGCATTCATTCACTCATACAAAAATATCTACATATTATAAGAATTATGTCAGTGATCAAGATAGACACATCACTTTGTGGAATTTAGGTTCTAGGAGAGAAGCGATAATAAACATAACAAATTATGTCACGTGTTAGGAGGTGATGAGAGACAGAGCAGAGTACAAAGGAACAGGAGTACTGACTGGTGGAGGGTGACCACGGACGCCTCACTGGAAACTATGGTTTGAGCAAGGATGGGAAGAAAGTGAGAAACTTAACCAAACAAGCATTTGGGGAAAGAACATTCCAAACAAAGAAAATAACTAGGTAAAATGTTAAGGCCTGTAATGTTCTAGAACAAGCAAGCAATGTAGCCAGAGCGAAGCCGTAGACAGAATGATAGAAGAGGAAGGAAGAGGCAACCATGAGGGAGTAACAAGGCGTGTGAGTGTAAATGAAGTTGGGGTCTCTGGAAGGTTCTGAGCAGAAAAGATGACTTTGATCCCTTGGCCATTGTATTCAGAAGGGAACACAGGGGTTGAAGATGAAGCCAGGAGTTCTACCAGGAGAGTGTTTCCGAATTCCAGGGGCTCCCAAGAGACCAAATGGAGAGCAGTGTGGCCAAGGGAAAGCAGTGAAGACGAGAAGCCCTGCAGTGCTGAGATCCTTTCTGTTTTGAAGGCCCAGCTGAAAAGTGAGACAAAGAGAAAGAGCAGAGTGAGAAACAGCTCCCAGATTCCAAGGAGCAAGGAGAAGGGCTGAGTGGCTGTTCTGAGACAGAGGAGGCTGTGCTAGTTGGTGGTTTTTCCTTCTTAAAGGAAAAGAGCACACGTTCAGTGTAGGAACTGAGGAGTCATTAGGCATCCACGTTGGAATTTCAAACAGGCAGGTGGAGGTATATTCTGGACTTTCTAAGAAAGGCAGCATGGGAGAGCTAAATTTGGAAATTATTAGCATGGTGTGAGTGGTCTTTGGAGTCATAAAACGATGAAATGAGTACACAGAAAAGAGAAAACGTCTGAGAAGTGAGCCCAGGAGTTCTCTGTCATTAAGAGATTATGGAACAGAGAGAAACCAACAAAGGCAACTAAGGAGGAACAACTGGCAAAATCAGAGGAAACCCAGAATCAAGGTGTGTGGTCTTGGAGGCCAAGTAAAGAAAGTGTATTGGGATCTTTCCAAAAGTGTTAAAGACATCATATTACACATGCACACCATGTTTTGAACAGCACAATCTGTAGTAGCTAAAGCTTGAATGTGGGCTCCACATCCAACAACAGATGGATGAGTAAAGAAAAGATGGTATTTACACACTGTGGAGTACTACTCTGCCATAAAGAAAGATAAATTTCTGTCATTTGTAGGAACATGGATGCACCGTGGGTCATAATGTTAAGTGAAGTAAATCAGACACATGAGCTTAAATATCACATGGCTTCTCTTATATGAGAATCCCAAACTATAAATAAAGAGCAAACTAAAAATTAAAGAAAGTAGAGAGGAAAGGGGAGGGAAGGGGATCAACATATGGGGGGAGGGTAGGGGAAGGGGCTAAAAGAAGAATTCAGACGTGTTGTGTGCATGCACCAATGCCATACTCAAAATAACTGCTTTATTGAGATACAACTCACATTCCGTGCAATTAATTTGAAGCATGCAGTTAAACGGTTTTTATATTCAGGATTGTGCAACCATTAGTTGGAAATACCATGCACTACAACTGTGTTCTAACAAATGAAAGGAATGGAAATACCGTGCACTACAACTGTGTTCTAACAAATGAAAAAGAAGGAAGGCATGAGTGACTACAATGACCAAGGCTGATAGTCTCAGGAAGGTAATGTGGGATTGTAATGACAACCACACTCTTGACTGAATTCATTAAGGAGTGTGTGGGACTTGCTGATTGAAATGTTGGAAACCAGAGTCCTTTTCAATATCAAAGAATGGCAACAAGAGGACATTAGGGGTACTTCTCATTTAAAGCAGTGGAGTAGGCTCTTTATTTCCTGCCTACTCACCTAAAATTATATTACAATAAAGCTAAATTATACGAAACAACATTGCTATTTAAAATAGCATTGTAAAATGCTGTATTGAGAAGCACAAATCATAGGTAACTCTGAACTGCAAAGAATTGCTAGAAAAACCTTTTAAAAAGAACTTCAACTGTGAAAGAAATAGAGATTAAAGCTCAAAATTTGAAAGCAAAATAGGAGCAACCCCCTACAAAGATAACTGTTTCTTTTCACCTAAAAACCCCAAGGTTACTTCAAGCTCTGAGTTATTCATTAGACAAGGGCTAGGGAGGTGCACACAGTAATTATAAAAGGGAGCGTAGGAGGGAAAATAATGAGGGAAAGGAGGGAAAGATGCAAGGAATGGGGGAAGCGAGGAAGGAACATGAAGGGAGGAGGCAGGGAGCTGAGATCTATTCCTGACACTCTGTAAGGTTTGCAGAACTCTGATAGTAAAATGAGACAATAAAAATGAAAACTAATGGTTGCACAACCCTGAATATAAAAACCGTTTAACTGCATGCTTCAAATTAATTGCACAGAATGTGAGTTGTATCTCAATAAAGCAGTTATTTTTGAGGCACGAAACCCATCATAAAACAAAGGCCAGTAATTATAATTACACCTGGTTAACCAAAAACTCCTAAAAAAATTTCTAAACTAACAGTAGAACTGATGCCATGTAACCTAGAATAGTTTGAGAGTGGAGCAGGCAGAGCATGAGGACTCTGTGTCCAGTACTTGGTGCAAGATGTTCTAGAGAAATAGAAGAGCTAAGCATTCTGCTGCCTGACTTGGCCCTGCACCCAGTCAGAGCATTTTCAGGAGCTCAAGAAAACAGAACCCAGGGAAATGAAGCTGTGTGTCAACTATGGCCAAGATATATTTTAATATATTTATTGAGCTAAAAATATGTATATATGAAGTGAGGTTATGTTACTTGTACAGCTTGATGAATTCTCTATATGCATAAGCTCATTCATGGACACTACTTTGGTCAGATTCCCA
Organism: Dasyprocta punctata; assembly: GCA_004363535.1. Classification (NCBI taxonomy): domain Eukaryota; kingdom Metazoa; phylum Chordata; class Mammalia; order Rodentia; family Dasyproctidae; genus Dasyprocta; species Dasyprocta punctata. The sequence goes on from RJWM01029478.1 coordinate 8,176, forward strand.
ACATTTCCAGGACCCCCAGAAGCTCCCTCATGCCACTTTGCCATCTATACCCCACCAAAAACCATCTCTCTTCTTAACTGTATGACCATAGGAAAGTTTTAACAATAGAGTTTCACGTAAGTGAAAGTATAGAATAGCAATTGTTTTGGATCCACTCACTTTAAATCAATGAGCTCAATTCATCTAGTTGTCATGTATAATTAATACAGTTTTTCTAAGCCATGTGGTTTTCCCTGCTATAATATAACATAATTCATTCATTAAATTGATGAACACTTTTCCAGTTTATGGTTATTATGAATAAAATTGTTATGAATATTTTCATACAAGTGTTTTGGTGGACATATATTTAGATACTTATTTAGGAATGGAATTGCTGGATCAAAAGGTAGATACATATTTAGCTTGAGTAGCTATTTCCAAAGTGGTTTATTTCAAGTCACACTTCTTGCAGCAATGTAAAAGAACTCCAATTGTCCCATGTCTTTCCCCTCATTTGGTAGTCACTATTTTTAATTTTTTGTTCTACTAAGTGTGTGGTGGATTTCGTTATAGCTTTAACTTGAATCTTTAATGACTAGTGATACTGAGCTCTTTCATATGTTTATTTGGTCATTTAGATATTCTTTTTTTTGAAATGTGTTATGACTTATATCTGGATACCCCCCAAAACCTCATGTGGTCATAGGTGGTACTTTTTCAGAGGTGGTTGAACCTAGCGTGTGTGACACTGGGATTGATTCACGTTGCAATGCTAGGATCAAAGGCACTAGGATTAAGGGTGTGAGTGTTACCACCCTAAGTAATCTGGATAAAATATAAGAGATACAAAGAGGTGTGATCATCTTCTTTTTGCTTGCTTTGCTACCTTCTGCCTGCCATGAACTGTTTCTTCTCTGCCATGCTAACCTGCCTTGGAGCCAGCCTGTTAGGGTCTGAAACTTCTATGAACTGTGAGCTAAATAAATATTTTGCCTTTTAATTTTGGGCATTGGGTATTTTGTCTCAGTAATGAAAAGTAACTAAAATAAAATATCTAGGGTTTTTTTTTCTTGCTTATTCTTATTTTATCTTCCTCATTGATTTATATTGCAAATATTTTCTGCTTATCTATGCCTTTATACTAACCTTCTTTTTAAATTTTCTCTGATTTTCATTTTATTGGTCCATATTTGTAGTATACATGACTCTATTCATTATAGGAAATTGGTACATGTACATTACACAACTTAATTCTCTTTACATCTCCAAACTTTTCTCACCCTTCTTAATGTCACCACTTGGAAAAGAGAACTTAATTTACTTTTTAAATTTTACTTTAAAAAGAAAAAAAACAATAGAAACAATGATACAGAATGTCAACACAAGATAATAGGAAATTAACCCTGGTTAATATATTGCATATTGCTATCTTCGGAGTAGTTGCTCAGATTATAAGATACAGGCATGCAAATTTGGTCAAACAGAATAAGCACAAACCATTATTTTCAACGAACTAAAAGAAATTTTAGTATAGTTATCTTAGCTATGTTGGGTATATATATATATATATATATATATATATATATAATATATATATATATATATTCTCCCTTTCTTCTTTTCTCCTTTCTTCCATCCCAATTGTTCTTTCCTTTTGAGTAGTTTATTTCCCTTTCCTAACATCTATTGTACATTTTGCTATTATTAACTCTTTGACTTTCTTACACTAGGGAAACAATACAATACTTCCATATGCAAGCCTGATTTATTTCACTTATGAATATGATCTCTACTTGCACTCATTTACCTATAAAAGCCCCCAGTTTATTATTCATTATAAATAATTAGTACTCCATTATATAAAAATACCACAGCTTTTTTATTCATTCCTCAGCTGATGGGCATTTGACTTGCTTCCAAGATTTAGCTATTACAAGTCGTGCTGCTAAAAACATGGGTGCACATACATCAATGTGGTATGATTTTTTCAATTCTTCTGGGAAAATACCCAGAAGGGGAAAGTTTGATTGAATGGAACCTCCCGTCCTAGGTTTCTGAGAAATTTTCACACTGATTTCCACAGTGATGGCACCAGTCTGCACTCCCACCAACACTGAGGAAGGGTTTCTTTTACCCTGTAGTCCCACCACCATTTGTTATTGGTTGATTTCTTGATGATAGCCATTCTTTCTGGGATGAGATGGAATCTCAGTGTTGTTTTAGTTTGTGTCTCTCAAATAACCAGTGATGTCGAACATTTTTTCATGTATTTATTTGTTGTTTGTATTTCTTCATCTGAGAAGTGTGTACTCATCTCGATGCCCATTTTTGGATTGGGTCTTAGAATTTGAGGGGTCTGATTTTTTTCAATTCTTTATATGTTCTAGATAGAAGTCCTTTGTCTGAGGGGCTGTTGGCTAAAATTTTTTCCAGCTCTGTGGGCTTTCTTTTCACTGTGTTGGTGATTTCTTTTGATGTGCAAAACTTTTTAATAAGATGACATCCTGGTGGTTGAGTCTTTGAAGTACTTCCCTTGCAGTTTGGTTTTTGTTCAGAATCTCTGCCTACATCTATGTGTTCAAGATTTCTACCTACTTTTTCTTCTTGTAGATTTAGTGTTTCTGTTTTAATATTTAGATCTTTGATCCATTTTGACTTTAGTTTAGTGCATGATATTGACATGGGTCTAGCTTTAGTCTTCATCATGTGGAAAATCAGTTTTTCCAGCACCATTTATTAAAGAGGCTGTCTTTCTTTTAGTGAAGGTGCTTGGCCCCTTTGTCATGGATAAGGTGACTGAGTGTGTTTAGGTTGTGTCTGCATCTTCTAATCTGGAGAACTTAATTTGTTAAAACCAAATGTATCCATTTCTTCCCTAAATGGATCCCTAATAAATCTTTGCTTTCCTGAAGTCATGAAGCCATTGTATAATTCCTTTTTAAGACATAATTCATAGTATTAAACTTATAAGCAATATGAAGAAAAAGCTTTGTAATTTTAACTTTCTCATATGGGTCAATGATCCATGTCAAATTTTGAGTGTGGTGAGAGGTAAGGGGTCAAAGTTTAATTGCTCCAGTTCATCCAGCACTATTTATTTAAAGAAAATTAAAAATTTCTGACTTCTAATAAATTTCATTGACATATTTATAGAAAAGTAATATGACCCTTATATGTAGATTTACTTCTGGACTTTATGCTATATCCTATAAAGCTTATTGTCTATCCTTAAGCCAATGTACATTCTTTTAATTACTGTAGCTTTGCCAGTCTTGAAATCTGATAAAATAAGACTCAACTGTGTTATTCTTTGACAGTGTCTTTATTATTCTTTATATTTCCAAATAAAGTTTTAAAATAGCTTGTGAGCTTTTTGAAAACTTTTGCAGTATTTTGATTTGGATTGCACCATGTTTGTAGATTTATTTGAGAAAAATGGGATCTTAGTTGCATTGAATTTCAGATACATGAACACAGTGAATCTCTTCATCATTAGATTGTTAATTTCTCTCAGCAATGTTTTGTAGTTTTCAATGCTACAGCTTTGAAATTTGTTAGAAATTTGTTGAAATAAATTTGTTAGATTTATTCCTAGTTAATATGATTTTTCATACCATTAGAAATAAACATAACATCTACCCATACCACCCTGGAAACCATTAATTTGTTTCCTCTACGTAATTTTGGTTTGACACTTCTGTTGCTGTTTCCATCAGAAGCTGAACCAGGTTTTAAAAAGCCCTCAATACTATGATAATTTTATTATTGTATGACTTACAAATAAAAAGTATCCTTATTTTTGGAAATGCTATAGACATGGCAACTAAAATTCTTGGCCACCCTAGGCCAACCAAGTCTAGCTTGAGGCATCTGGCAGTCTTTTTTACCCCTTTGTGAATGGGAAGGTAAAGGTTCAGGAAAGTATCTATCCGTATCCAGAATATGTGCTGTGCCTGTGAAGGTTATAAATTCTCAAGAATACAGGTCAGTGAGATAAGTACATTCCTGGTTATTCATTTTGATCAGTAAATTTGAGATTCAAGAGAGCACTTTAACCAAAATTAAAGAAGTTTCTTATTTTTACTGTATGATAAAATAATAAACTCCTTGAAAGACTATTGGCTAAGAAGTTGTAGGGAATTGCAGTTGAATCTGAAAGATCAGCCAAAGTTTTTAAACAAAAAAATGAACTTGATGCAGACTAATGCCAAATGGCTGCTTTACTCAATTGGCAAGACATCAGTCTGCTAACGTAAGACAGAAAAGGTTGATTTTTAAATTTGAAAATTAAAGGAGGAGGTGCCATGTCTTTAAACGTGCTCTTTTTCTAACAGTCTGCATTTAACATCTGTATGTAAATGATTGTCTTTAAAAACTAATTTCTCGAGCTTTCTAAAATAACTCTAAACTTGTAGACTTAATGTAAACCATTTGGGTTTTTAAATTGCATTTGAAGGTCTCTGTGCTAAAAAATGTTTTTGTTTGGAAAAGGTACTTTCCAAGCAATCAACTAAAGTACTTCAGAACACAAAGCTTCATTTGTAACAGAATAAAACAAACATTTTTTCAAATTTCTGTTTGAAAGGGTGTGTCTAAATGTTTTCCATGAAAAACTAAAAATATATATAGCATGTCTCAGTTTTTATATGTTCCTAATTAGTTCATCTAAGATGCTATTATAAATACTCTTGTTTCTGAACATAAATTTATGGCAAAGATGATTTAATTTTTATGCACTTAAAGACTGATAGGATGCCAAAATACATCAAGATGCAATCTTATAATATGTAAGTTGGAATATACACTCAGCTGTATACAATAAAAGTTCAAAATGACAATGTTGTTTGTAAGTTAGGTAGAAATTTGCTTTCCTCTTGAGCATCAGTCTGAAAATAAATGGTGTAGTTTAGGTTGAGGAGAGCTTCTCCTTGAGGCTGTGCAGGGACTGAGACTCCTGGCTTCCTGTTGCACCATCTCTAAGATGTGCACCATTTCATCCATACTTTTGAAGAAAGCAGGGAAAAAGGCAGAGTCAAGCATACCCCCTGCACTGTAAGGGTACATGTCTAAAAGTACCATTCACAACACTGCCGTTTACATCCTTTTGGACAGAATTAATCTCATGGACCCATCTAAGTTCAACGAATCCTCAGAGGAAGAGATGAATTGACAATGGGGAGAGCCAGGAAGAAGTCTCTTCCACAGACTGCTATCTTGGCCACCAAATATCCAAGTGCACTTTACCTACCAAACTGAGGTTTTCCCATTTTCCCACAGAAGATACATGCAAAGCCCCATCCAATTTTATTATTAAATGCAAATTTGGGTGAAAGGCAGATCTCTTTGTCATATGGCACGTTGTAATCAGATTAGCTAACCTTTAAGAGAAAGTTCTTTCCCACCAGCGATGATACATTTAGCACAGAAAAAGGAAGAGAAGGAGGCTTGCAACAGTAATAGCGATAACAACTATATTTTGGGGGGAGATATGAATCAGTTAGCTTTTTGGAGGGCACTTTAGCAATGTATATAAAAAAACTTGAAAGCTTTGCAAACTCTTATTCAGCTAATGAAATAAATGTGGCCAGATACATGTGCAAGGATGCTCACAAGCCAAGAAGCAAAAGCGAACCAGAAATAAACTACATGGTCGTCTATAAATAACTAGTGAAATGGATTATGGTGCATGGAGCCTGGTTTATTTTTCTCTAGGTTCCCTGAGTAGTTAAACTGTTTTGTATTCTCTTTACCACCAGGTACTTAAAAAGAAAAATAACTTTAATTACATAATATAAAAATAAAACAAAAGCCGTAGCTATTACCCAGTGATAAGATCCCCAAAACCCACTCATACTGTTCCTAGAGAAAGACTCATGAGTTCAGTTCTACTTCCCTTCAGAACCAACGTGTTTTACTCCTCATAGGTAGGTTGTTTGCATAATTCCACAGGCTTCCCAACTTGCAATATGCTAGAAGGAGAAGATTGGGAGGGGTTTTTCCAAGTAGGAGAAATATAATAATGACTGCCACAGCCCCAGTGTGTCCAGAACTCAGAATGTTTATAGTTTCTTCAGTTATCTGTCCATTGGAGGAGGTAGCTTTTTATTCACCAGTACCTCAGTTCAAGGCTAATATCAGAGACAAAAGGGGCAGTAACTCTCTTTGAAATATATTTAACTTTAAAATGCAGGAAGAGAGGAACATGCCAGAATAGCACTGGCTCAACTATTTAATATGCAAAGGCAAATCTAATAAAAGAAAAGTTTTCTGGCTGGGTCTTCCTGACCTTCACAAAGTTATCTTCTAATTTATGAGAATTCTCATTATTTTAACTCTGAAAATGAATGTGGCCCTGGCTGTTGTATTTTTATAAAAAGAGGAAAAACATCTGTAAAGGGAAAGTATCCACTTATAGACAATGTCCTGGTCACTATTACAATCCCACCCACCCCCTCATTAGATCACCACAATCATAATGCCAAAAACTGAAAACTTAAAATGAAAAAAGCAGCATCATCATTAAAAGCAACAATGTGCTCACCCCCAGCAACACTGATATCGACACCCATCTGACCCAGGAAACTCGGGGAACCATGTACCCAACCCCCAACCAACAACACTGCTGCTCCTGGGTTCTCCACAGCACAGGGTAGCAGAGTGAGCTGATCAAAGAAAAGACAAGTAAAGCATGAGTATAGTAAGTAAGTCCAATAAAATGAGCACATCAGGTAGGCCAGCAATTAAGTAAAAAGAAAAGAAAGCAAAACAGCAACTGAAAATTAATACCGCCACAGAAATAAGCCAATACCTATAAATTATAACTGTCTATGTAAATGGACACAACTTGCTCAACAAAAGACACAGATTACAGAACGGATCAGGAAACAAAATCCATTGGTATGCTGTATACAAGAAACACATCGAACCTAAAAGGAAATTCATAGACTAAAAATCAAGGATGGAAAAAACATTCCATGCAACCAAAGTTGCAGAAGTAGTGATCCTGTTTTTAAACAAAGTGCATTTGAAGCTAAAGCTGGTCAAAAAGATGAAGAAGGACATCACATATTGGTCCATGGAACTACTCAACAAGAACACTTACCAGTTACAAAAATATATGCAGCAAGCTATGATACACCCAAATTCATGAAACAAACTCTAATGGACATAAGAGATCAGACAAACATCAATACAATTAGAGTGGGAGAATCTCAATACCCACTAACACAAATAGTCAACTAAAAATAAACCAAAAAAGAAATATTAGAGTTGACCCAAACCTTCAAACAAATGCACTTAATAGTTATAAACAGTGTTCCACCCAGTAACAGAATGCACATTCTTTTTGGCTGTACAAGGTACTTTCTCCAAAATAAACCACATACTAGCTAATGAAGCATGCCTAAAAAATGCAAAAGATTCAAAATTTTACCATGCATATTGTCAAATCAGAGTGCTAGAAATCAACAGCAAAAGAAACCACAGAAATTATGCAAACTTATGGAAATTAAACAATGCACTCTTGAATAATCAATGAGTCACAGAGGAAATTAAGAAAGAAATAAGACAATTCTTAGAATTAAATGATTATGCTAGTATAACATAGCAGACATTATGGGACACAATGAAAGCATTCTTACAAGGGAAGTTTATAGTGGTGGATGCCCATATCAGAAAAACAGAATGAGCCCAAATAAATAACCTAACGACGATCCCAAGATTGTAGAAAAAAAGGAACAATTCAAACCCAGAGTCTGTACAAGGAAAGACAGGGCAGAAGTTAATAAAATGGGCACTAAAAACACAACACAAAGAATCAGTGGATCCAGGAGTTGGCTCTTTGAAAAAATAAACAAAAATAGACAAAGACTTTGACAATCTTACCAGTAAAAGGAAAGAAGACACAAATTAAAGCAATTAGAAAATTTAAAAAATAAAGTCACAAGGGACACTGCCAAAATCCAGACAATTGTTAGTAACTACTTCACAAACATATCTGCTGAACAACTGGAGAACTCAGAAGAAATGGAGAGATTCCTAGATGCATATGAATGGCTAAAACTTAACCAAGAAGGCTTAAAAATCTTGGATGATCCAATAACTGGCAGTGAAACGGAAGTAGTAATTAAAAAAAACTAAACTACCAACTAAGAAAAGCCTAGGACCTGATGGATTCACAAGTAAATTCCACAAGAACCTCTAACACTAATACTCCTCAAAGTTTTCATGAAATGAACAAGGAAGGAGTACTTTCAAAATTATCCTGGGAAGCTAGCCTTACCCTGGTTCCAAAACCAAACAAGGACCCAACCAAAGAACAGAACTACAGGTCAGTCTCTAATAAACATAGAACACAAAAACCATCAACAAGATACTGGCAAACAGAATGCTACAAATCATCAAAAAGATCATACATCATGATCAAGTAGGCTTCATCCCAGGGATGGTTCAACATGTACAGTGTAATAAATGTAATTCATCATATAAACAGAAACAAGGACAAAAGTCACATGATCATCTCGACAAAGACATAAATAAGTATTTCAATATGATACAAACAATGTATGACAAACCTACTGCCAATATCATATTAAATGGGAAAAAATAAAGTTTTCCCTCTCATATCAGGAAGAAGACAAGGATGTCTACTTTTACCACCCCTGCTCAACATAATCCTAGAAACATCAGTCAGAGAATTCAGGCAAGAGAAAGAAATAAAAGGGATACATACACAAGAGGGCAAAGTCAAAGTATCATTTTACAGATGACATGGTCCTTTACTTACAAGACCATAAAAAGTCCACTAAAAACCTCCTAAAATTGATAACCAAATTCAGCACTGTAGCAGGATACAAAATAAACACAAAAATCAATATCACTTCTGTACACTAACAGTGAACATGCTGAAAACTTAGGAAAATAATACCATTCACAATAGTATAAAAAATTAGACATTTAGGTATTAACTGAACTAAGGAAGAGAAAGACCTCTACAATGACAATTACATCACTTCAAAGAAGGAAATCAAGTAGGACATTGGAAAATGGAAATACATACCTGTCTCTAGATAGGCAGAACCAATACAGTCAAAATGGTTATACTTCCAAAGCTGATACACATATTTAATGTAATTCCAGTCAGAATATCAGTGTCATTTCTTACAGAGCTAGACAAAAGAGTTCTAAAATTTGTGTGGAATCAGAAGAGATCCAGAATAGCAAAAGCAACCCTGGATAACAAAAGCAAAGCAGATAGCATCACAGTTCCAGACTTGAAATTATACTAAAAGGCTATGGTGACTAAAATGGCATGGTACTGGTGCAAAAACCATTATGTGGATTGACAGAACAGAATAGAAGCAGCAGAAACAATGCCAGGCATATATAGTTACTTGAGCTTTGACAAGAGTCAAAAACATATACTGGAGGTGGAAATAATGGCTACATTAAGAAATCAACCAATAACAAATACTGGCAAGGCTGCTGGGGAAAAGCAGCCTTTCTCATTGTTGATGGGAGTGTTAACTGGTAGAACCACTATGGAAATTAGAATAAAGATTTGTCAAAAAACTGAAACTAGAGGTTCCATTTGATCCAGATATTTCCCTTTTAGGTGTCTTCCTGAAAGAGGCAAAGTCATCATAGAACAGTGATGTATGCATACCCATGTTTATAGCAACACTATTTAGAATAGCTAAATCTTGGAAACAGCCCACATGCCCATCAACAGGTGAATTAACACAGAAAATGTGGTATTTATGTACAATGGTGTGCTACTCTGCTATAAAGAAGGATAAACCTGAAACATTTTTAGATAAATGAATGCATCCTAAGACCATAATCTTAAGTGAAGTAAATCAGACACACATATTTAAATATCCCATTGTGTCTTGTGTGAGATAAGGAGCAAAAGGGAGAACAGGTAAGGAAAGAAAAATACATTTTTTAAAAAAGAGAATTTAAGGAAAAAATGGAAATAGAGCTTTTGTAAATCTGGAGGGGAAGAAGGATTAAAAGAAGGAGAAGAGAATGGAGAAAAAAAGAATTAAGATATATTATGTACGAGTACGAATTCCCCAGGATAAGTGTGACATTATGTATGGCAAACATGCACTAATAAAAAAATTAATTTTAAGACTTCTGGGAAGATGGTGGAGTGGTGAGCAGCACAGAAGGAGCCTTTCTAAGATTTGGTGTCCAGACACTGGAATATAGCAATATGAGAAAGAGAAGAAGATGGGAAATGGGTCCCCAGGACCCAGGAAGGATCAGAAGTAAGAATTGAAGCCCAGAGGGAGAGCGGAAAGAAAGATTTCAATGAAGAAGAAGGTGGTAGGTGGTACTTTCTCCCTGAGCCCGGACTCACTGTGTGGGAGGGGCAGCTCAAAACTGCAGGCACACAGTGACTACTGGTAACCCCAGAGGCTTCCACCGAGAAGTGCACCAGTGCAACAGAGCAGTGGACATAATGGACTGTAGTGGCTGGTGAGTTATTTGGGCTCAGAAGTTCCCCAGGAGAGGGCAATTGGCAGAAAGCCATCTTGAAAAGGGGCCAACTGAGTTTGGAACTCAGAGCAGCTGCAAGTTGGCTCCGTCTAGTGGCTTCCAGTGACAGGGTCAGGGAGCTGAGTTCAAGCCAGCAGGAGACCCACCGAGGGTTGCAGGCTGAATATATCTATTTCCAGCCTCACAGCCAGAAACCACCCTGAACTTCAGTGAAACTAAAAGTGCAGGCTTGCTGGATTTTCCACCACCCCCACCATAAAGCTTTAGCTGGCTTGTTGGAATTAATCAACTTGGATCTGGATTCTGTCTGCCCACATTGTCTACCAATGACAGCAGAGACACACCTTGAAATGGACATATTTTTTTATTTTCTTCTTTTTTTCCTCTGTCTCTTTTCTTGTTTTTATTTTGTTTTTCCTTGTTTGTTTTTATATAAACATGAACACAGTTTCATTTATTTGTTATTGTTCTGTCTTTGTTTTTATTTCTTCCTTCTCTCTTTCCCTCCTGTCTTCTTCACCAGTTTCCCAAAGTTTGCTTGATCTTCCTTTGTCCCCCAGTCTTGCTTCTAATCTCTTCCTCTTCTTCTATTTCTCTATTTTTCCTCCTAACCCCTGTTAAGTTTTCTCCCTGAGGGTAAGATTGTCTTATTGAGGGCTTATTTACTGCATACAATTTTCTGATTCATTTTAGATCATTATATAACCACTATCTACTTTATACAGTTAAAAACAAGTTAATAGTTACTGCAGTTTGTCATTTTCTAGTCTGTGTTTGATACTGTTGTTATTGCTGATTATACCACTTTAGCCAAGGTGACATAATTGTTCTAGTCAGTTTTCTTCCCAGTATACTAAGAGTCATAAAAAATACTGTATGCCAGTGTCCAAGAACCAGGGTCTGGGCCAAGTAAGCAGCAACTTCTCATCCCTAATAAATTGAAAAAGTTCTCAGGACCCAGGAAGGATCTGAAGTAAGAATTGAAGCCTGCAGAGAGAGCAGAAAGACTTCAGTGAAGAAGGAAGTGGTAGGTGGCGCTTTCTCCCTGAGCCTGAACTCTCTAAGTGGGAGGGCAACCTGAACCTGCTGGCACACAGTGACTACTGGTGACCCCAGAGGCCTCCACGGAGAGAGGCACCAGTGGAACAGTGGCAGGTCCCAAAAACAAGGCGTGGCAGGTGAAAAGAAAACAAAAGACAGACAAAGTTATGGGATTGGAGGGCCACAGTCTCTAGGACTGAATGAAGCCTAGATCATATTTTTCTCTGGCTATTTATTAAAGTCTTTACAGAAAGCAGAAGTGGGAAATGGGAGGGGTAAAATACAGATAAGTGAAAACTTAGTCGTTTTACTATCCTAGGGACCAGTCTTGGCTATGTCTGGCCTTCACGTATACTGTTCTTTCAGACGCATCTTAGCAAAGCATCTCATGCTGTCTCAACAGCATTCCACTGGGACTAGGGTCCTGCTTTCATTTCCTTTTATACTATGCTTTAGCAAAACTTTCTCCAGAAGAAACAATCATGTGGCCTAGCAGAGCTCAAAGTTCCTGGAGTTACAAGAGGCAAGGCTAATTTAAGACATATCTTTCCCCACATATCCCCATTTTTGTTTATCAATAATCTTTCAAAGTATAAATGCTAAGGCTGTAATTTGTCTTCAGGCTTCATGGCATTTTCTGTATGAGCATTGTCAGATCATGAAAAAGAACAAACAAAGAACAATTATAATACCACGTAGACCAACAGTAGATGTTTGGAAAAAATGTAACTGGTTTAAAGAATTCAGATGTTCTATTCCTTTGTTCGTAACTTATAGTAAATCACTTCTTTGTAATTCTAGTTTGCTGTTATATGTCTCAAATGTTTTTTTTGTAGACTGTCAATCTCAAAAGATGTTTCCTTGATTAATTAAATGTTTTTTTGACATTCTCCTAAGAAAAATGTGTATTATTATAGTGAGGAGGAGTAACACAAAAGGAAGAGTATTCCAATCACACTTAAGTGTAAGCCATAACTGTTTTTGGTAAATTATTTGATCTCCTAACAATATCACTGTTTCTTGAAAATCTGCTATTCGGGTTGCCACTTTTTCATCTATAGAATTTTGAGTTTGCCACAATCTATCAGAATGTTAATGCCAGCTTTGCACAAACTGAGGAGTTTGCACTGGCTGGTGAAGAGCCACTCCCACCACTGCTGCAGTGGCCATGGTGCTCACTAAGATAACTGCAGTCAGGATGCCTATAAATCCCTTGCTGCATTTTATTAAATTACCTAGAAAACTTTGCAACATGTGAGCAGCTGGGGTTTGCTGCCATGGTCTTTCTAAATTAACAGGTATGCATATCCCTGTTCTTTAAGTACTGTTCTTAGAATGATTAAATGGTATAGAAGTATTCAAACAGGTATAAAAACTACAATTAGTACACATAAGCAGGAATTTGGAAGCATTCCAATTTGCTTTGCCAGTCATGATAATACAAGTAAGATGAACACATGCTTATGTGTAATGAGTTGAACTAACAGTAAAAGATGGCTGAGTGCCATTCCCATTTTTAGTGTGAGCTCCTTTCCAAGCATGTAAGGAATGTAATGCTGACATTAACTTCCACAAAGATGAATGAGCAGGACCATATTCTATTTTAGGTTGAGGTTTCAACATGCCTCCACCATGCCACACGATAGATTCAATTTCCTGTCTACTAATAGTATTTTCTCTATTTCATTTAAGATCCCTGATGGAATGTTTAGCTTGAGAAGAACCATGAGGGCTCCAATCAATGACACTTCCATAGGAAGTATTAAGTAAGACTCAGCCAGTATTGGACCTACATGCTTCCCAATAAACCCAATCAGATATTTCTGTTGTTACTCATTGATGGCATGGTGGTAATTTCAGAGAAGTAAAATTAACAAAAGTCTATCCTTTAAAAGCCCAAGCTTGAAATAAAAATAGAGATATATGGCTATGATTAGTGGAACTATTCCTCACTGTTGATAACCAAGCTTGAGGTTCGACTTTCAAACATTGTTCTCCATGGCCCATACAAATCGGTGGGCCTTTGGCCCCTACCTAATAGTTTTCTATTTTTGTTGCTTCCTCTCTTGGCATTAATGGTTCCCTTATATCATATGCCCAGGAAACCATCTATATTCATTAACATATATTGTGCAGGAACATCATCCCAATCCATAATTTTCTTTAGTGAAGGATTTGGGATATATGCCCAATAATGGTGTGTTAAAATTTTGAAGAAGTTTCACCTACTGTGGTGGCTATTATAGCCAACATGGCTAGAAATATATTACTGGCTGAAAGTGCTTATCCAGTGGAATCTAAAGGTTTTTAGCATCTTGGGTCAATTTCTTCAGTTGACCCCATGTTGTGGGTTATGCTTTTCAAGTGTTCCTGGTCAGTATCTGGAGGTGATTTTACAGCAACATTGTTCTCATTTATTCCACAGGGGAATCCAGATCAAATCTGACCCTTTTGTGGCTCATTCTGAGGGTTAATTTTTATGGTAGGTAGCCACACTTTTTCTCCAGAGTCTGTAATGACACAGCAAACCTTTAACCCCAAGTTTGAAAAATACCTCTTTCCTACTGTCCAGTAAGAACAAAAAAACAGGCTACTCTATTGGTTCCAGTGGCCCCTTAATAATGGTGGCTCAAAACTTTTCCACTGCTGTAGTAGATTAGTCTTTACTAATATTCAAAAATTTAAAGTATATAGGACTTTATGTAGTAATTGACATAGTGAGCTCTTATTCCTATCTCCCCCTTTTTGTTTTGCTAACATAGTCTTAAGAGTTGCATGTGCCCTTTCAACCATACCTTGGCCTTGAGGATTGTGTGGAATGCTGGTACAATGATTACCTTCCCACAAAGCACAGAATTGTTGGAAGGAATGGGATGTATGTGCAGGTTCGTTATCTGTTTTAATTGCTTCAGGTTT
>RJWM01029479.1:0-24431 GCA_004363535.1 Dasyprocta punctata
GAATTGCTCTGCACTATTTGTTTTGATTTTAAGATCTGGTAAAATTGAGTCTGTTGCACCAGTACCTGAACTGTGATTAAGCCTTTTTTAATGGATACAGATATTAATGTCGTCATTTCTAAATAACATTATCACAAATACATTTTTGAAAGATAAATGTAAATATATAAGTACTTCATTCTTGTTCAGCTGACACTTTCCTTGTACCTGGCAACAACAGTTACATGTATTTACTGAATTTTGAATAAAAAAAGGTGTTACCTAAAATATCTACTAAACTCACCTTCCAGGATAAATAATAATTTTTGCAACAGATTTATTTTTTCACACATCCAATAATTATTTATTTCTACTACCTTTTTATTTCTCTGTATTCTCTTTTATTTCATTTCTAATATTATTTTAATTTTATTTCTACATAGCTTTTGATGAAGGTCAGTGTTCCGAAATTATAACAAATTGTCAAATTAATGAAATTGCAGACACTTTGATAAAATCTCAATCTATTATTTAAAATCACTAACTGATGGGCAATGTGGTAGAGGGTTCTGTATTTATATTTAAAATACACATATATTATAAATATATCTACATAAGATACCTTTATATAATAAATATATTTAAATTTATTTGTTATAGAAAGATTTAAATATATTTATATTACAACCACTGTCAAATTCCAATCATCTCACTTTGTAAACCTATAATGTTATTGTATTGGATTTGTTGTTGTTGTTTGTTTGTCTCTTTTGCTTTTTGTTTTTCTTTTCTGTGTCCATTTTCCCTTAAATAAAAAATAAAAAATAAAAAAAAATAAAATGATGCATGACTGTTGTAGTTTCTGACTTCTGATTGGCTGCAGGCATCACTAGTCCTGTTCTCCCTGGGGTTTGGATACCTACTCTGCTGCAACCTTCCCGAGAGCCGCTACCATCACTCGGCGTGATCCATGCCAGAGCAGTGGACCTGATCAGATATTTTGATTCAGAGATTACTGAATGGTAAAGTTTGAAACGTGTGTGGAAAAACATCGACATACTAAGTGTTAAGCGTTTGGAAGTGATTCTACCTCTTAAGAAGTCCAGCAGTCACTTTTGGCGATACGCAAAACAGGAAGTGTCTGGTGGATACGTGTGTGTGCCTGGATTCTATCGATTTTGAATGCTCACGCTGTGTTCAGTCACCTCCTCACCTCTGCTAGGGTGGTTTTACAATAAGTCTGTAGATTTTTGGACCAGATCTCCAATGCCTGATGAGGTCTAAGTCCGTTCCTCTTGATCACTGGTTGCAGGAAGACAAGAATGAAATTGGATGCTGTGTGACTTCTGAACCTAGGTTCTAAGAGCAGTTTCTCCTCCTCTCTGCCCTGGCCTCTCCCCTCTTCCCCTGCTCCTCCTCCTCTCCTCCTTCTCTCTGTCTCTGTCTCTGCCTCTCTCTCTCTGCCAGAGTGTTTTCTAAGACTCGCCACTATACTGTGAGGAAGGCCTAACTATGCGAAGTAGTCAGGTCTGATATTAATGCTGCATTTCATGGTAATATTAATACTACGTTATTTGTCTTGGCAATGAAGGCTAAGTGAGAGTGACACATTTCCTTTCAGGGTAAAATAATGAAAAAAATCTATGTTTCTCTTGGAAATGAAAGATGGAGGTGGACACAACTATGTGGTCCTGAATGAGTAACAAAAAAACCCCCAAAAACACCCCCAAAAGCATATACAAGTTCTTACTTCCTAAATTTTTAATTATTAGAATTTTAAAGCAAATATTTTGAAATATCTGGAAATGTATGAAAAAATTTAGTGGAATGAAAACCTACAGCCTTAACCCATGCTGGAGCCATTTGTTCAAAATTTTCTCATTCTGTGTAATAATACTTTTTGCTGAAAAAATGCTGGATACTTGAAAACATTGAGGCAGTTGATTTTTCTTCATCACAATTTTTTTCTTTAAAAGTATTGAAGAATTAGGATGTCTTTTCTGTTGCCAAGATGGAAAGTGTTAACACTTAAAATTAACAAATTCTATTGATCTTCTGATGGAAGAAATTGTTCAAATTGTTGCTATTTTTATCTTGACATGTAGACAAGTGAAAAGCAAATCATGGCAGGGACCACGCAATGCTTCCGTTTACCATGGGAAAAAGAGAGGAAGGGTCTCTTCTTTCATTCCATTTTTTCTGTTCTCTTTACTTTTTATTTCTTTGTTAAAAAATTGATTATTCCACATTCCCCCTGCCCCTTCTTGTACATAAAATATGATCAGGATTAAGGAAATGACACATTTGTCTTCAGCTGCATGTCTTTTAAGAGGATTCAGGCAAGTTTCAGGTTTGCTTTTGATTTCTATAGGACTGACTGTTTAGCTCCACTAATACGGATGACAAAAGAACTATTTTTGGTGCCTCCAGGAAAGAAGAGCGCTGGTGCCTGTTACTTTCAGTAATCCTGCTGTTCGAAGAGAATAGTGCCAACAAAGCCACTTTTTATCAAGTAACACTAAATTCCCTTGCCTCTGTGGGGTTATTCTTTAGTCTATGTACTTGGCCAAAGTGTAGCACATCAGGAGTGAGCCATCTCTGCTGGTTGCCTAATTCCAAAAAAAGTAATCAAGGATGAATTGCTCTTTTTGTTAATTCCCACATTGTGTATTTTTTTAAAAATTCATTTTTTATACTTTTTTATAATTCTATTTTTAAAATTTTATTTTAAAGAGAATAAAACCAAACAAAATAAAACAGAATAAAGTCACTCAAAACCAACCAGTGTGACACAGGACTTAACAACAATAGGAAATTGACAATGGTTACCATATTGCCTCTTGTTGTCTTCAAAATAACTGCAGATACCTTCAGACATGGTAAAACATCAAGCAAAACACAACAGAATAGAACCAATAAAAACAAAACAATGAATGCAGTACAGAACTTCAAAACAAGACATTAATAAATCCAAAATGGCTACCACACTATAAATTGCTATCTTTGAAACAGTGGCTCATGCCATCATATATAACAAAAAGCAAAACAAAACAAAACAAAATCCCCAATAAAACCCAACCCAACAAAACAATGAAAATGATACAGGACTTCAAAACAAGATAATAGGGAATTAAAAATGGCCACCACCCTCAGAAGGAGACTCCCATAGATGCCACACTGCACACTGTTATCCTCTGAATAGATGATCAGACCGCCAGCCCTCAACCTGCAAAGTCAGTGAAACACCAAACATCACAGGCATCAAATTGTATTTCGCCTCAAAACCTGTCATCGCAGCCTGTGTTTCTCCTGATCAGCCAGTCGCTGACGGGGTGGTGCAGGGGTCGGGGCGTTGGCTCTTCTTGTTTAACAGCCTGCGTGCCAGAAGGACCTGGGGTCTGGCTGTCCCCTCAGCAGCCGGTGCATGGTGCTGACTCACAGGAAAAGGCTGTTCCCCTGGTGGTGGCAGCCCATGCATCGAGTTGATTCACAGGGAGGACCTATGCTTAAGTTTTTAACAAAGGTATCATTTCAGCATTTCAACATGCGACCAAATTTTGAAACTTATTCCCTTTATTTTCTTCTCAATTTCTTGTCCCATAAACAAAGAACCACTCTATGTTTAAATTAAACTTGTTTTCATCAAGGAAGTGAAGTAAAATCACTATGATTCCACAGTACTAAGTTTTCCCATAAAACATACTGCAGGTGCATAATTCAACACTGTAATTAGTTACAATAGTGAATTAGCCAGGGTCAGACCAACAAAAATATGAAAGAAAATGATGCACAGGAAGAGTGATCTAGCAAGAAAAAGTAATGTCAAAGGGGCTAATTCTATTGGTGAGAGTAAAATGAAATATTACTAAACGTCTAGCACTATTCTGCAGGATAAATTTGGGAGGCTCAATGGAAACATAATTAAGATAATTTGGAGACTAGTTAATGCCAATCTTGACAAGAGAACTTAAATTATAAGGTTATAAATTTGAGTAGTGGGCCACATCACCTTAAAAATTTAATTGGAAAGATGAAAAAAGATACACTATCAGTAAAGAAAACTGGGATATGCTTGATTAGGGGAAAATTTGTGGTAGGGAATAAAAGTATTTAAAATGTTTGAATAATGTAACAGAGAAGATGAGAAAATAATTCAGGAAAAAAAAAAGAAAAATCTGTGGAGCAGAACTCTTAAACAGATAAAGGGCTGTGGCAAGGGCACAGAGATCAGTTGGCTTGCAGAGGGTGGAGAAAGTTGTTTTTATCTGATTGCTTCATTTCTTAATGAAGCAAAAAGGAAAAATTTTGCATGAGTATGAGAAAAAGAAAGAATACAAAAGGGTTATGGAAAAAGGGAACATCTTGAAATCACCTACTTAGGGGGAAAGAGTAAATTAAAGGAATGCAGTGGAGTATCTGAGTAGCACTAAGTGCTTACTTGAATTCATGACTCAAAAACAAAGATGAGTCTATTAATTATGGTTGGATAAAAAATTTATATTTTCATTCAACTGCTTTGAAACCACAGAAAGTTGGACTGAAAAACGAAATAAATTGAGTTAGAGCTTTGCCAAACTGCTGTGCACACAAGAGAGAAAGAAAAAAAAATTGAAGGTGTTTGCAAAGAACGGATTTATTGACTATGGTTAATGAAACTAAGTTGGTTGGTGAGAAAATGAAGATTTAAAATCAAATATGGACACTGAAAATGGTTGTGGCAAGCAGGTTCTAAGTCAGGCTTCATTATCTTTGTCCACTGCTGTTACTCATGATGTTGTTATATTGCAAAACAAAAGGATTCCAAAGATGTGATTAAGGTTACTTAAATGACTAACTTTAAAATAGAAAACATTTTCACAGAAGCTTTTAGAAATCAGGTTTTTTTTTTCTTGGATGGAGAAGTAGAAGCTCAGGAAATTCCAATATGAGAAGGGTTTGATGCACCATCGTTTGCCTGAGTAAACGTCCTATGAGGAAGTGGGCATTTCCAGGAGCTGAGATTGGTTCCTAGCAAACAGTCAGCAGAGATCTGCTTAACAGTCAGAAGGCGCTGAGTTCTTGCAACAAGCTAAATAAGCTTAGAACTGAACTTTTCTTAGGGTCTCATGATAACAGCCCAGCCTAACTGTCACATTGATTTCAGTCTTGTGAACTACTAATGAACACACTTGAGTCCTCCTGGATTCCTGCTGTGCAAACACAGCAAATCATGAATTGTTGTTAGGTCACTAAGTTTGTGTAGTAATGAAAAATGAATACAAATGCAATGCATTACAACTTTTCTTGGAATAGGAGAAATGGGAGTGATACAGAGGAAATAGTCCAAAATTAAATGCTTAAAATTGAAATTTTGGGGAAAACACACCCTTTGGTGATGAAACGACCTTAAAGTACGAAGAAATGAGAAATGTTGTGATAAGTTGCAGGAAAAATCACTCAGAAGAGAGTGGCAAAAGGAACACTTAATGCCAAGAAAGAGAGAACAGAGAATGTGGTACCAGGTTTTGGGTGTCTATGTCTTTTGAAGCTTGTGATTATTGTACTCGTTACAACTTTCTTTCTGGTGCTTAAATGCCCTTATAAAAACTTCATTGTCTTTCTTTGGAAAACATTTTCATTTTTTTTTTCTTGTCTGAAAATTTGTTTTCAGGAAAAATTAACTATTATCCATGGACTTGTATTAGTCAGATTTCCTGTTGCTGGATGACATGCCTAATGGCCATATTTTAAAGTAGGAGATGGCTCATTTGGTTTATGGTTTCAGGGGTTTCAGTCCATGGTGAGCCTGCACCAAGACAGGAACATCATCATGGCAGAAGGGTAAGGAAGAGAAAAATTGCTCACTTCATGGCTTTCAGAACCAGCACATAAAGGAAGGGTGCCAGTGAGAGATGTACCTTTCAAAGGCACACCCCAGTGACCCACCTCCAACTGGGCCCTACCTCCTAAGTGCATATTAAATTATAATTATTAGTTGACTAATCCGCAGCTGAGTATAGCACCTCCATGATACAATCACTTCTCCAGGAGTCTCTTGATTTAGTCATATTGAGAATCAATGAGCACAAAATTGTTTGCTTATTTGCATTGTCAAACACTTGTCAGTGGGGATTGAATGTTATTTACCAATGAGTTTTCAGAGCTTAGTCCGTTTTTGTCATGTGGTTGATTCTCTTTTCTAGTTCAAGCCATGTTTATTATATGCAACCATATTAATAAAAATTCTAAATGTATAATATTACGTGCACTTGCATACTTTTTTCCCTTCAATTTAACTTATTTTACTAGCTAAATAATTCACATTGTGTCTACCAAATTTCGTTTTGTCAATTTTGTTAAAGCCCTTTGGGGTTTCTATTATAAACAGATTCATTTTCTATGATCGTGTTCTGTTTGCTATCTCATGCAGTGTGTAGTTAGTATTGTATAATTACTTGCATTATCATAATTTAGAGATATACTCTTCTAGCCTGACTGACTCAGTTCAACAATTAGTAGAATCAAACAGAGTACATATAATTTGACAGAAAAAATGGAGGCTTATTTTGAATACCTGTTTTTCTTTTCTTTCTTTTCTTTTTTTTTTTTTTTTTTTTTTTTTTTGTACCAGGGATCAAACTCACAACCTTGCAACTGCAGGCAGGCATTTAGGCCGCTGAGCTAAATCTGTGGCCCTATTTTTTGAGACAGGGTCTCGCTATGCAATTTAGACTGGCCTTGAACTCACTTTGTAGCCCAGGCTAATCTTGAATTCACAACAATCCTCCTGCTTCAGCCTCCCCAGTGCTGGGATTAAAGGCGTGTGCCACCAGGCCTGGCTGAATGTGTGTTTTTCAAAGTCCACCAAGCATATATTTTTATGACTTTTAAAAATATTAAGTCTAGTTGAACATAGAAGTTAAAATGATAATAAAAGCAAAACACATAAAGTATAGATAAACTTGAGTTTAGCTGTCTTATAATTACTTTTATAGCCATTTCAGCAACGCTTGGATGTAATGTCTAGAAATAGACTATACACACAAAAAAAGAAAGCAAATTCATTTTTGTCATGTGGTGAACTTGTAATCCAAAATTCCTATCTATAATTCCCTGTGAGGTTAGTACCTTGATCTCAACAGGATTATTGTCTGTGAAATGATAACAAGGTATAAAACAGAATTTCCCACTGAGACAAAGAAATTCTATTGAATAACTCTGAATGGTGACGGCTACCCTCAAGTTTATTGTAAGTGTGTGCACCCGTTGGATTTAGTCTTCCTTTCTCTGTGTGCTCTGTTTTGACAGGGTCACATATCTGGAGCTTCAGGCATTCTATGTTGCCAGCTCAGAAGTCCAAGTACATTAGAAGCTCAGGACCTCCCAGAGTGCTGAGCACACAATGGGAATGTGATGGATATGCATGTTACGTCTATACAGACATATTCTTTGTGCTTTTTGTATACTGATTGGGTGATTTCAGTTCTATAAATATATAAATTCTGATTTCTTTAAGAAAAAATTATCTCCTAGATCCATTGTGCAGTTCTTATACTTTACAATTAGGATTTTTAATGAAAGTATTGTTTTAACAAAAATAAGATAACACCCTCACACATGCATGTAAATATACTTTTCTAAACTAAATGTTTGACAATAAAATATTATGATTTTTATAACCCATAAGTATAAATCTAAAATTATTATGCTATGTTGCACACTATTTTAATGACTGCATAATACAGTATTTTACTTCTTCTGTGTGTCAAATATAAACATTTGGCATTTACTGTGAACTTTTTATTGAAGTTTACATTGTATAAATGTAATAGTGGTATTGTAATCACTTTTCCATATGTATGTTTAATATCATAAAGCCCCTTAATAATTTTAAAAGTTTCATTATGCTGAATACTAATTCCCAGGAAAATGTGTTTTAGTGATAATTCACTGTATCTAGGATATCTTCTACATTCTTTTGGTCAAGAAATATTTGCTGTGACCAAATGAAGAGAAAGCTTTTTGCCAGCATATTATTCACATCTATTAAACATGCTGCTAGACTACAGGCAAAATTTCCTGCAGTCTAGTATCACCCTCATACATTTGTGTATTTAGTTGATGGGTAAGAAATTTCCCTTTCTATTGTCTGGTTGCTGCAGTCAGGGGTTGCACAGAGAACAATTACATTCAGGACACAGAATTCATAGTATTATTTATAATGGTCACTCAGAGTTAAATACAAGAAAATGCAGAAAATCTGTCTACAACACTAAAGACCTAGAAAATCCAGTCAAGGGCCTGGATCCCACAGCAATGTCCTGCATAAGTCCAGCTGAAAATCTAGATCCCATGATGATGCCCCCCAGGAGTCCAACTGGAGGCCTAGAGCCCATGATAATCACTCATGCAAGTCTATTTTACGGATCTGCACTGGGAAGGCACAGAGGTCAATGATGAAAGCTACAAAGTCTATGCCAGCGGAGTGAAGGATCTGTGCCAGTAGGTTGAGGATTCTGCAGTGGAGCCAAAAAGCTACACTCAAAATAAGGACCAGAGCTCCCCTGAAAAGTACCGCAGCCATCCTCAGCGACAAGGAGGTCCTGAGCTCTTCTGACGTTGAGAGCAGCCAAGTACATATCAGGAAGGGAGTGTGACAAGCTTCTCCTGGAGAGTAAACAGCACACATCCTCCCCTCCAGAGCCAGGAAATGATGCTCAGTGTAAGGACCAAAGCTCTCCCAAAGTGAACTGCAGTCATTCTCAGCAACAAGGTCCTGAGCTCCTCTGATGATAAAGCTGAGTTCATGTCATGGGAGCCAGCATGACAAACTCCTCCAGGAGAACCCACAGCTCCAAACAACGACACAGGAGAACATACAACACTATGCTCTTCCTCTCCAGGTTTACTTTTTAGGCTGGTAACAGTCCTCAGGTGGACGCTCTACACTCAGCACCATGCTGATTCACTTCAGCTGGTGTTAAATTGACCACCAGGTTTTTAATACACTACAGTGGTGAAGAACTGTTTTCAGAATTTGATTTTCCTTACAAGAATTTCTCTTAACTTTAACCTTATAATCTTGACAAGATTATTAACTAAGCATCTTGCCCTCCTCCAACTACACATGGGTATGTGACCCAAATTTTGAGGCAAGTAGCTTAATTTCTAAAAACAAAGGTGAACTATTGCACACTTAAAGGCATGATTACTCTAAGTCTCTAAACCAGTCATTTTGGGAGCTGTTCTGGTTTTCTTCCTGCTAAGACTGGCTGTGGCATTTTCTCATTTGTTTCAGGTATGCTATGTACTTCCCAGCACATTCCATTTTTCCTTATTTGTCAGTTTCTTTATGCTTCTCGGTGGCAGAGAGCTCTAACAGGACAAGTCCTATAATTGGGTCAGAGGCTACTAGCATGGTTCCCACAGAACTCTGTAGATAAACTCTAATTCTAGATGTGTAATTCCATCTCAGAAATATACTTGGGACACCCTGGATCAGATTGGGAGGCTAATGGTGGTGAATGAGAAGAAATCCAGTACAGTAGACATGAGCATACCATTTGAAATCTGCGAGTTATTATTATACCCTTTAAAATTATCCTCATTGTTTAATTACTCATTGACAACATAAACTGGCCCTGATAAATTGATCCCTAACAAATCCTACATAAATAGCTGTTCCAGATTTGATATATATTTGCATGATATATAGATTTAAAGGGAGAAAATTATAGAAGAACTAAAATGTCATTTGCTCACTCAGATATTGCTATGCATAACTGTGTAATTCATAGTCATGATTAAAGGATATGGAATTGTAGCATCTAAATATTTGGTTGTTCTATGTGATGTGAATGCTGATTTTCTGACTTTCTCTGTGTCCTTTAGTTATGTAAGCCCTGTTCAATTTTATTGTGTTCTGATCAGTTTGAACTGACTAGTAGTAGAACACTCTAGTGGTTGATCACTGTATGGGGTATGCTATATCCCCCCAAGTCCTCACATACTTTTGATGGGGCTAAGTCTGGCGCTTGCTTGTGTTCGGTTTGCTGTACCCGCCCAGGGGTGGAGCCAAAATGCAATGTAAGGGAAGGCGGGTCTTCCTCTTATTTTGCTTGCTCTTCTGCCTCTCTCTCTCTTGCCAGCGCGGCTTGCGGCTTGCAGCTTGCAGCCGCCATGAACAGCAGGCCCGCCATGCTACGCTATCTTGGAGCCAACTAATGGACTGAAACTCCCGAGAACCTGTAAGAATAAACCTTTCCTTCCCTAACTTTGGGTGTCAGGTATTCTGTCTCGACAAAGAGCGAAAAAGTAACTAAGACAATCACTCATGACTTTTATATACCAACCTAAATATAGGTAATATTTTCATACTTTTTGTTGCAGAATAGTTTTTTCCATTGGAACATAATTATCTGTGTATGAGAAAAAAGGAATTTAAAGGTATAAATATTAAAAAGTTGCCCATCCCAATTTTATGGTTGCCATTTGCTTTTCTATGTGTGACTTTAAATAGAATTGGTTTTCTCAAAGATTTTGTTTCTAAACATAATCCTTTCATATAACCTTGTAAACTTAACATTCTACCTTAGATATGCTGCTATTTAAATTGATACCAACAGAATCTGTTACTTCAGCTTACGTGAAAGTTAAATGGTACAGCTCCAGTTATTTTTATGCCCTGAAGGAATTGGAGAGTGTAATAGTGCCATTGTTTCATTTTATAGATATAAGATTGAGATCCAGATAGTGTGAACCAACTACCAAAATTGTGCAACTTTAAAGACTCTGTAAATGACCTAAAATGTTTTGTAAATGTATATGCAAAATAGCACAAAACAACAAAACAGAAACAGTGTGATATATAATGGAAAATGAGATGCTCAGTATTTTTGCTTTGAATCATTTTATTCTCTATATGGTGCATAGGATGATTCAAAATTATAAGTAAAATGCAAAATGTTGAATGTGTGGGATCAGATACCCTAATGTCATGAATCCTCTCTGATTGAATCATGTAAACGCTAAGAAAACCTTTTGGAACACTATTTATATCTGCTATCATTCACTTCATAGTCTATTTTTGCTACAAAACAATAGCATCTATTAAAATTGAAATAGTGAAAAAGAAAAAGGGGCCTCCCGTGGATAAACTCTAAGTTTAACATTTCTATTCATCTTCATTCCTCCTGAGGAACAAACATGAATTTGATAGATTGCTTAATGTGTTTGACCTTATTCAGAGAAGGTTTGCATTTATACTGAGGAGTTGGAAAAGAATTAGAGATCGATGCTAAGAAAGCCATGGCCATTCATTCATTCATTCATATCTTAGTTTTTCTCTTCAATAAATAATTATCATGCATTTGCTGCAGTTCTGTTCTAGGGAATTTACTGAAAAGACAATGGCCCCAGACAGAGAGATTGGGGAAGGGCTGAGATGATGCTTTGGAGGAACAGTCCACAGGCTGGTGGCTAGGACAGAAAAACTAGTAAAAGAATAACAAGTAGATGGAGGGAAGTCTCAGAGCTCTGCGGCACCTAGCCTTGGCTCTAGAGGAGCTGAGAAGACTTGAGGTGAGAGCAGAGAGACAGAGGTATGAAGAGGTTCATGCTAGCGACCATGTTGAGAGATAGATTCTTGAGGCCAGGGCAGAAGTGATGTGACTGTTTAGGTTGATTATGATTAAATATCTGCAAGTATACTATCTTGGACACACATGGGAGTGAGAAGTGAGATGGCACAAGTCAGAACTGTGGCACGATCTGAGGGTGGGCCTGCCAGAACTTGCAGTTAGGTTGAATATGAGATAATAAAACGTGTTATGGGAGAATTCAGACATTTGGTTTAAGCAACTGAAAGGAAGGAGTTCCAATTTCAAATATGGGAAATATTGTACAGGGGAATATTGTGCAAGGAAATATTTTGGGGCTAAACTAAAGCCACAAAAGCAGTATAAAATCAAGAGTTTTTTTTAGGCATAGCTATCAAAATTGTCCCTTAGATACTCAAGTAGATAGATCCATGCAGTAATAGTCTGAAATTCAAGTTAGAATTTAAATTAGAATTTTAAGATGTTCAGGTCAAATATCAAATTTAGTGCTATTGGCATGTTAATATTCAAAGATAATGTCTAAAATCTTGAGTTTAATTGAGGACAGGGAGGAAGTGAGTGTAGATAGACCAGTGAATACATCCAAGAACTAAATCCCACCTTTCTCTTACATCACATGGCCAGAGGGATGATAAGTAACCAGCAAAGGAGATGAAAAGAGCTACTACTGAGGTCCAGGGTAAGCCAGTACTGTGTAGTGGTTTGAAACCAAAGGAAATATTTTTCATGAAGAACAAGTGATCAACTGTGCAAAAACTATTGTTAGTTGATGAAGAAAGAATGTAAAAATGACCACTGAATTTAGTAGCCTTGTTAAAAACAGTTTGCTTGGAATTATTGGGATAGGTTTAAGTGACAATGAGAAAAGAAGATTTGGCAATGGCAAATATTTGCATTTATTTTGAAGAGCTCTATTCTGAAGAGAAACGGAAATGGAACAATAGCTAGAAGCTGAAATGAGATCAGGAGAGCTTCATTTATATGGTATGTTTGTATATCAAATGGAATGACTTCATAAGAAGAAAAAGAGTAAAAGGATAGGGTTTTTAAGAATTGCACTTAATCAGTTTTCTAATGAGTTCTGTACAGTTTAATTTTAACTTTATAGGACTGTAAAATTTCTCAGCCTTGATCAATTGTAGACTAAGTTACAGATCTCTAGAGAGCTGGATGATCAAAAATGGTATAGTAAGACATTAAAAGTTTATGCAGTCATCTCCCCGCTGTATTTCAGAGCTGCAAATCGTTTTCCAGAAGAGCGGTACTGGCGAGATTCAGCGCACCCTGAGAGCTGGCAGCGCTGGGAGCTAAGAGTTCAGTGACTGTGATTTTGATGGTGGTAAGAACACCGTGTTGCAGCTGATGCTGCTGTGGGTGGCTATGCTGAATTGTCAGTGAAAGGAAGATAGATTATCAGGTGCAAAAGGATAGGAAAACTTAGTAATTATTCCAAAAATACTACAGTATTCAGCTCAGTTTTAAGTGACGCTTATAGCAGTCACATGTAAGCAATGCGCAGGACTTTTAACAGTATTAAAAGAACAACGAAGGAGAAGGAAAGAATTACATCCTGATATTTCATAATAGAGAGTCAAGGGTAATATCTAAAATTGATAAGCCAAGTAGGAACAGCATGAAATATGATTCAGAAACAGAGAGGCAAATGTCAGAAGAAGCATGGTTCAGTGTGGCCTCTTGTGAATGTCACTGGCTGGCAGTAACCAGGTGAGGAGACAGCTTCTCACGACGAGGCTTCTCACACACTGTGGCTTTCAAGTTGGATTTAAAACTAGACAAACAGAATTAGAGTGTGGTAGAACATAATGTGCAAAGTTCTAGATGTGACATCTGTTGAATAATACACTTGTCCCATGTTTTATAAGTAAACAGAGGTAATGAATTAAGAACTAGTAAGTTTGCTTCCTTTCCTAAAGAATGCTAAGTGTCAGTTGTTAAATTGCACATAGCCAGGGATGGTGATGAGATAAGAGAATCCCAAGTTGAAGTCCAGTCTGGGCAATTCAGCAACTTAGTGAGTCACAGTCTCAAAGTTTATAAAAGAGTATGTGAGAGAGAGTGAGAGAGAGAGAGTGAGAGAGAGAGAGAGAGAGAGAGAGAGAGAGTCAGAGCAAGAGAGAGAGAGAGAGAAGGAGAGAGAGAGAGAGGGAATCTGGAAAGATAGCTTAGTGTTGAGACCCTGGTTTAAATCTCTAGTACCACAAAAAAATAGTAATCATCACTAACAAATTATTTGATAGGTTTATTATTATTGAGAGGGCTTTTGGTGATAGTAGAGCCAAATGCATTGCTTTCTTTGTTCCTTTTTTTTTTTTACAAAACAAACAGTTTGCAATTGTGATCGATGCACTGTTGGATTCTGAGTGCTAACATTTCATTTAGGATTCCTTTGTGTCAATATTTATAAGTGAGACTGATGTGAAATTTCTTTAGTACAATTTTTGTGAGCTTTTTAGACTAATGTTTTACCTGATTTATGGAAGCAATTTGTGAATTTCTCTTCTTTTTCTGTGCTCTGGCATAGATCCATATTAAGGAGTTAAAAACTTCCATAAATACAATTTAAGTATGCCTTCCACGGGACCAGGCCATATGATTGAGAAGATCAGTATTGATCGCCCTTTCTTTTTGTCTTCAGTTTCCTAGATGAGACTCAAAAAGGGTAACTCCCAAAGATACAGTGGCCATTTATAGGACTCCACGTTTACTCAAACACATGCAAACACTTTACCCATGTTGATGGGTCACTCTAAGGCTCCTAATTCTGTCCTGTGTGGGACCCTCCACTCTGGGTAGAAGGAAAGAGGCAAAGTAAAAGAATAAAATCCTCCTGTGCAGCCTGCCACCTTGCTCAGTGAAGTCACTCTTTCGGCTATCAGATTATTATAATACCAGACTGTTCATTAATATAAATATCTTTCACAGAAGTGTTTACATTAGAATATGGAAATATTTAATATTTAAATAGTATTTAAAAATATAGCCGGGCGTGGTGGCGCACGCCTTTAATCCCAGCACTCGGGAGGCTGAGGTAGGTGGAGTGTTGTGAGTTCGAGGTCGGCTTGGGCTACAGCACGAGTGCAAGGCCGGCCTGAGCTACATAGTGCGACCCTGCCTCAAAAAAACCAGGGCTGGGTGTTTGGCTCAGTGCCTTAAGCACCTGCCCTGGCAGGCGCAAGGTTGCGAATTCAATCCCCGGTGCCACCAAAAAAAAAAAAAAAAAAAATTAAATTTTAAAATAAGCTTTCAGCATTTCTTAAATTCCACTTAAAGTTTTGTTCAGAACATGTTTGGGATGGAAGGGGGAGGTAAAATGGGAAAGGAAAATAACAGATTTAATAGTAAACTTGTAACATTACATAAATATATTTTATGTGACTATATACTTTTAATTTGATGCAGTTACTTGAAAATGCATTCCTTTTATCTAGGTTTATGAACACTAGTGGATACCTGGAGGTTCACTATAAAGCCGGTAAATTTCATTCACTTATAAATTACATTATTTTGTATACATTTGTTCTAGCATAGTTCACCGAACATAACAAATTGGCTCACAGCCACTGCTTGTAATAGAAGAAAACGTAAGTCTGAGTGTGAATTTTTTAACAGCTATGACCAGGTGGACTTTCATATATAAGAAGTTTTGTCCTCTTTTACCTTTTCTACTTTATTTACATCTTCATTTTGAAGGTTAAACAAGAGCAAATGATATGCAAAACATTTTTCTGTGATAGTTGCCTCTAGGTTATGTATAGCTAGCATATATTTGAAATCTCTAGAGAATTTGTTCTAGCTTTATTGAATCTATTTTTTTAATCTAAAAGAGAAATGAAAATGATTATAAACAGCTTCTCAGAAGTGGTATGAATTTGGTCAATAATATAATAAAACACTGGAATTGTGTTGGTCAATCCTTCTATTGCTTTTGATATGAAATGGTGTCCAAATAATTTGATACCAGGGCCTTTAAAATGTATTAACTAGGCAGTCTGTATTAAAGTAGAAATATGCAAATACTCATGACCATTAACAAAAGGAAATCATCAGTTTCCACCTGATTGAGTGTAAATCTGCCTGACGTCTGCTTGTGTACACAACCAAGAAGGCAGATAAAGGTAGGGTCTGGTTCCTGTGGCAGGAGCAAGGGAAAGAATTCACACTGCACAGCAAGTAACACCTGCCACTTAAAGTGAAGAGAATTTATTATTATTTTCTAATGATGACAGGTTACTTGTCTTCTTTCAGTTTAAATTCTTCCTGAACATGGAAGATACAATTATGAATTGGAAAGAATTAGAACTCTAGCTTGCTCTGGTTAAACTTTGAGAAGAAGCAGCTTCTAGGCAACAATTCAGCACATCTAAGAAACTGGTTATGTCAGTGAATCAGTAAAAATGGAAGAAAAAACAAAGGAAACATTATCATGTATCTTGGAGTTGATAAAAAATTATAAAATAATGTAGAATTGCAATTTTACAGTGTAACTGAAGATTACATTGTAAAATAGAGATTAGTACCAAAAACTAGAAAAACATTATCCAAAGTATTTTTTTTTTTATGGCACCAGGGTTTGAACTCACAGCCTTGAGCCTGCCAGACAGGCACTTAAGGCACTGAGCCAAACTCTTGGCTCTAGTTTTTGAGCCTGGGTCACACTATGTAGCTCAGGCCAGCCTTGCGCTCGCGTTGTAGCCCAAGCTGGCCTCAAACTCACGGTGCTCCTCCTACCTCAGCCTCCCGAGTGCTGGGATTAAAGGCGTGCGCCACCACGCCCGGCTATCCAAAGTAGTTTGGTGGTCCCCAGTTGAACAATAAGTCAGATTTGGCAGACACTGATGAAGAATGGGAGAGGATCAGTTCAGGCCTCCTGCCTGCCCAGCCTTAGGGCTAATGACACGGGAGATGATGGAGTAAGCTTCTATGACCCTTCCCGGAGAGCAGCACCCTTCCCTCCTTTACCACGCTGCAGTAATTTATTTGTGTCTTCTTTACTCTGGAGACCGTTATCTATACATTTTGGTTATGTTAATAACTTGAGATTATTAAATATTAATTAGACCCAAAGTTATTTGATAGCATCCTTCCCCTTTTTGTCTGCCACAGCTTCTGTGAACAAAGGATTCCCGTGCATGTCCCCAGTACCTAATCTCTATGGTTGTGTTGTTATGTGATTTTTGTTCTGTTTTTCTTTATTTTATTTATTTGCTAAACCTCGATTGTCTCCCTTCATCCACAAAAGAAACTTGCAAGATAAGGAATGTGAGACTTGGAGAGCGTGTGTGTTGAGACGTGCTCATTGCACTGTCCCTCTGTGTTGACCTCTGAGTGTGCTGCATCCTGAGGCCCAGCCCTGTCCCTTCCCTGCTTCGGTGTCGCTGCCGGTGAGAGGCTGTGGCCGCGTAGTCACCGTCTGGGTTCCTGTTCCTGCTTAGAGCACCCCTCTTTGTTTTAGGTGGTACCCGGCAGTGTGTCTGTATCTTTCTCATTACTCCTTTTCTGCTTCACCTCTCTTCTCCCCTTTTTCTTAGTTTTCCTTGAGTCTGGAAGGATCTGGAGAATGGAGATAGGAAGGTTATACCCAAGCGCCATTTTTCCCTTTTTTCTCCCCTTTGACCACTGTTTTTATAATCGGATCTCACTATTCCATAATCGTTCTGTTGGCTTTGGAATCTCTCGTTGCAGCACTTAGTACAGTTGTAATTTACAGTTATTTGTTCTTACATTCATAGATGTTTGTCTCCTTCAGTAAAATGAAAACTATCTGAGGACCAGGACAGTATCTCTTTTGTTCAAGTATTTCACCTATTAATTTCAATACAGTAATGCCTGTATCACGAGCTTGCATACACAGTAGAAAAATCACAGATCACTGAAAATTCAGACTTGCCTGTACAGTTGTACCTATTTTCATAACATTTTGTACTTTAGCTTGTTATTTTTTCAGATTTTTCTCTTTAGTCTTTCTAAAATTATGCTAAATCTGTGAAAGTTGTTGAAATCAGAATTGGGCTACTTTTTGTTGAAAACCAACCAATGGTAGACAAGTAAAGCTGGGAGACTGTGAAGGAGCGAATCTCATGCACTTCACCTGAGAACTCTCCCAAAAAACTGCCACGACCACAGCCTTGCACAAAAAACATCTCTGCAAGGATGTCTGGCTTGTTTAATCTTTGACTAATGACCTCCTTGCGGCCAAAGATTGTTGTTTAAAAATAACCAA
Organism: Dasyprocta punctata; assembly: GCA_004363535.1. Taxonomy (NCBI): domain Eukaryota; kingdom Metazoa; phylum Chordata; class Mammalia; order Rodentia; family Dasyproctidae; genus Dasyprocta; species Dasyprocta punctata. The sequence goes on from RJWM01029479.1 coordinate 17,818, forward strand.
TGCAGTTCACTTCATTTTGCCTTTGAAAACGTCTTGCTTCATTTTCTGAATACTCAGTTTACAGTGGCAAGTATATTTCTGTTGCAATGCTATCCCTGAAAAACTTCTATTAATCTTCAGAGAATTTCTTTCTATTATTTAGACTATAACAAATCATGATAATTGTGCTTATTCCTGACTTTTACCAATTTCACTGGGGATACTTCCAGTGGTATACATTTAAGCATAACATTGAACTTAGAGATATATTTTCACCAAATTTCCATGACTTATGTTTCACATCTTAGGAATGGACACTGAATATTATTAAAGGTATTTGGCAATTGTGATGCAGTTATGCAGTGTACAGTTTTTCTTCAACATATTAATTTTGGATTTAAATAATATTTTAAAGACAGTCAATAATTCCTATACTACACTGTACTTTGTTGACATATTATCTTCTTTTAATATCCTTGTAAAGCATATTTTGTTTCAATGCTCTCAAGTTTTTCTACTTTAATTTCTTTAATTCATTTTAGAGTGATTCCTGTACTTGTTTTTGATATCTGTTAATCTGGTTTCATAAGAAACAATAATTTTACAGAATTTCTTTTTCCTTGTGTTTGGATGAGTTTCTTAAAATGAAAGAGATTTCTTCTCCATAAAAGTGAAAAAAAATTGTTTTAATCAGTCTGGTGACTATATTTGAAAGGGCAACATTTCTGTTTCTCAAAGTTTTGGTCTAATTAGGTATAACAATATAATTTTGGCAATTGTACTTTCTAAGGAATCTCTGTAAATTATCTACTTCATTCAGGCTTTCAGATTAATGTCATGAACTTATACAGCACATTCTGGCATACCTTCTAATTCTTTACATTCTTTCTGATTCTGTGCTGTTTTTCTTGTCTGGTTTGTAACTCTCCCTCCGCCCATCCCCACACCTCTCTAACTGACAGGGAGCCACCTGCACAGAAGGAGGTCCCTCCCACAGGACAGACCAACTCCTCCAAGTGAAGGCTCATTCTGGTTTGAATATGGAGAATAGTCCCCAAAGGAATTAATTGCCAGAGTGGTGTTAGTGTAAGAAGCTATGGAAATTTCATGAGGCGGGCCTAGTGAGAAAACCTTAGTCGATATGTGCATGCCTCCCACATAGACTGTCGTTCCCCACCTTTTCTTTTCTTTCTTTCATTCCAGTTGAGGGTATGAGCTTTTTGCTTTTAAATATATTCTTGTAAAGATGTGCACATGATTAGAGGCCACTTGATCTTGGACTTGAATCTTCAAAACTGTGAGCTAAATGAATTTTTCTCTTTAGAAGTTGCTTGCATCAATCAGGTATTTCATTGTGGTACCACCGAACTGACTAATGCAGGACTTGAAAGAGGTTGGCAGAAGATTCACATTCTACAGCATCTTTTCCCCAACCAGACACACAAAATACAAACTTTGGACCTCCAGGCCATCAATCTAATTTAACTGGAGAATTCAAGCATGTCACCTTGAGTAGAAATTGCATGGTACTTGAGCACATGATATAGTCATCTTCCATGCATGGTGCTTATGCTAATTTTAACTTTATTTTCCTAGGTGTCCATGTGATCGTGGCAATACCAAACTCCACTGAAACTGTTTATTTCTTGTCAAAGTACACTCAGTCAAAGAACTTTCTCACACAGCTAATGATCTCTTCATTTCTGACTTCTCACTCTAAAGCCATTGTAAGATTATAAATTGGTGTGAAAATCTGTCAAAGCCATGAAGTGTTTTGTTTTACTATCATAGGACTTGCACATACTAACTCTGCCCAGCTCTGATTTACCAGTGTGTGATTTTAATAAGGATTATGAGTGGGATTACTATGGAGTTTTGCAAGTTATTTAATGTTTGAAAGTCTACCATTTGCCAGCTAGTGTTCAAGATCTCAAAGGAAAAAGTTAAGCCTAAGTGGAAATGCTCTTTACAGCTTTCCTGGAGCATCCATTTTTGTAGGAAAGAGCCAGTAAAAAAAATCAAACTGCCATGGCATGTGGAGTGTTACAAAGAAAATAGGATGAAGAAGAAATAGTGAGGGAACAGAGACTAGGTATAGCATTCTCAAAAAAAAAAAAAAAAAAAAGAAAAAAGAAAAAGAAAAAAAAAAGTTGGCCAGAGGAATTTTCTCTGTGCAGAACACATACAAATGAAGAGAACGTAGTCCATTTTATGAGTGAAGGCAAGTGTATCACACAGAAGGAAAAACAAACGCAGAGACCTCAAAGTAAGAGGCCAGTACGGCTAGGGTGCTGATGAGTACCTGGCCAGACCAGTTGAGATGAGGTTGAGAAGGGAGGCAAGGATGCGTTCTCTGAGAGGTAGAAGCAGGGCACCAGGGGGTTTAGCAGTCCGAATCTCATTTCTGCTGCTCTTCGGAAGGCAAATGTGCAGCAGCGGGGAGATTTGCAAGACTGCTACAGTGACTCACATAAAGAACAGCTATGAGTTGAGCTGCGGAGCTGGCAGCAGGGGCAGAGAGAGGTCTTGATTATTGAACTATTTTGAAAATGAATCCTGCCCCTCGTAGTAGTCTATGTTGGAGTTAAGAAATGCTGCTATTTCAAAACAGTCAAATCTTGGAGAGATTTTAAAGCATCTTAGTATCAAAGTAGGCATGAGAATTGGGCATTCTAATATTTCTTCAATGGTTTGGAAATTACACTGTGCTAAGTCCACCTTTTAAGACTTCCTCTTAGATTGTTTTGTGATTGTCTTCTGTTAATATCTTCTAGTTGGTGATTTTTGTAACAAACAGGCATTTTACTTTTTATCAGCTCTACCGTTATGATCCTTGGGCACTTTCTTGCATCTTCTATTGGTGTCAGCTCCCCTCACCCCCCATTTATTTTTGTTAGTTCACTGAGCATATGTCTATACAGATAATTTTAAAGTTGAGGTATTTTCTAGAAAACTTTTGATAGAAAAAAGAAAAGTTCCAAGTAATGTTGGATAGGAAAGTGTTTAAAGATTTACTAGTTAATTTTTAATTAAATTTTGATCTTACTCTATAGTTTTAAAGACAGATGCCCCATTCAGGGTTTTGGACATGGAAGACAGGAAATGTTCAAGAATAAATTTTTCAGAAAATGTTATCATATGATTAGCTTAGTACTTTATCAAGTAAGGGCATTAAAAACATGAAGCTACTGCTTTCCAATGCAATTATTTTGAATAAATGATATTTTTATGTACACAATGTTGAAAAGGCATAATTTCTAAAAACACAATTTTGTCTTTTAAGAAATATAAATTTATTTTAAAGTCTCATGAAATTGCTTCTATTTGGCTTACGTATCTATTGACCTGTGAGACCATGTTCATAGCACTTTAATCCAGGACAGGAATTGGGTGCCAGAGAAGGTAAGGGACAGATTTCTTTATTTCTGCTCAGAACGAATGTGTTATCTGATAATAAAGGCAATAATTTATTTAGTTCTCTGTTCTCTTTATTAGCATTTTGCTTGTGGAATATGATGGCATGAAAATTTATTTTACAGTATAACAAATGTAGACCTGTGTCTCTTGATTTGTTACCTTCCCAAATAACATTCAAATACCTGTAAATAGTCTTATATCAGGAAAACAGAAAGACCTGAGTGAAGAGGGTCGATGCTACTTTGGCAGAGAAACATGTTAAATTAATGTCTATGGAGGAAAAACAAGCATATATGTCCCTTCTTCCTGGAGAAAAAGCCAAGTACGTGTGTGTGATCCATGGGTTCCACGATAACTGAATCTAATTTGCAGGTAGTGGAGTGAGGCCACCGAATACTGGCGTGGCACAGGAATCCAGAAAGCAGAACGTGGTGCCCTCTAGCTCAACGGTCAGGAGCACAGGGTGACGCTAGGACACACAGACCCGAGTGGAAACCACTCTAGAGCAGCAACGGCAGCAGCCACTGCCACATCGAGATGTCAGTAAGGATCAGCCATCTGCCAAATAGTGTACGCTGCCACATTTTCTCTTCACAACCACTCTTGCAGACGGTTATAATCATTCTATAATGTTTGAATATTTTTGAGTCTGTTGCACAATCCTGTTAGACAGATCACTACTAACTAGTGATCTATCTCAGAGCTTCACATCATTTCTAGCAGCACAGTTGTGAGGTCATTGTAAATAAATAAGAAATTTCCTACAACTTTGCTTTATTAAGGTTGTGTGTTTGTTGAATGTGAGGAGCAGGTGCAGCAGGCCAGCATTTTAGATACTTCTCCAATGGGAAGTGTGCAGGAAATTGGGGATCTGAATTCAAGGCAGATCTAACTGACTCATGCTTTTGCCTTTGACTGATACCTCTTGATTATCTAAATCATTTGACTTGACCCTGAACAAAAGGAGTGATTTTCATGACAAGAGGAATGGATGCCTTCCCGGATTTATGGACCTTACATTCACGGAGCCCAGATGGGCCCTCTCATTTCTCCATAGGTATCGGCCAAGATGGGGCCAGCACCTGATCTGCTGTTGGGAGTGGTGCATCCAGTACAGAGAAGCAAAACAGGAGGGGAGATCGGGTGCAGGACCACTCCAAAGCGGGTCATGGAGGGAGATTCATCTGCCCCTAACTCTGCCAAAAAGGGGCAAGTGAGACAGGGTGTTCAGGGAGGAGAGGATGAAGGGAGAATGGAGGTCACCTCTCCAGAAGAGGAGATGAATGACACAGCTGCTGCTTCCACTGTGCACGAGAGGCAGAGCCTGGCTCAGGCTCTTTCAGTAGTCTTCATGGCCAGTACAGATGCATACTCAGGGAAACAAGCTCATCAATAACTTCGAAATCCAGTGTGCTGCTACAAACAATGCGAAGCTTTGCCACACATCCCTAACTGATAATTAACCTAATCAAGGTCCAAAGATAATGCACTTATGTTTCTGCATGAGATGTCAAATGTCTAGTCATGTGGCCGTCAGTCACTTTATTGGCCAGCAAACAAGAAAGCTGAACTAAGATTTACCCAGTGTTAATCTTGGTGCTAGGGATACCTGCCTGTATCTGTCCATTTAATAATCACAAGAATGTTACTTGCTACTGAACTTTCTGTCTTTTCCAGAGAAGAAAGCTGAAGCTCACAGAAGTTATAAGGGGAATAACCCAGGATCTCAACTAGAAGGTAAAGGAGTTGACCTAGCTGTCCTCAGTACAGCTGCTAATTTCATGCAAACTGTATTTCCCGAAGTGGTCATTTCAAGAATTTACTCAATTGGATGAGGAATCTGTAAAAGTATTCAGGAATCTCTTCTCCCAATTATGTTCCTGGTCAAACTTAGTCTTCAAATGCATACTGAATGAGCCAAGGGGAACAAAGCGACCTGGAGCCAAGATAACTCTCAAAACCACTCTTGCTTTCCCCTTTCCTTTCACCTATCTTTTTCAAAGACCATATAGTATTTCTGATCCGTAAACTATCATCTTACACACCAAATCACATACAGCAGTAGATAGTTTTGATTACAAATGTTCTGATCTAATTGAAACTCTTAAACTCCAACCTCTTCCTTTGACAAGAATTTATATAATACTTCTAGGGAAGAGCAATTGCAACCATCTCTTTATCTGTTGTAAAGTGAAAATATGGTGATGTTTGGCTAGATTAAGGAAAATGAATGTTCTGCTTCATTTTCTTGGATAATGACCTCTGTAAAGTTTCAGGGATATACTTTCTTACTGAGCAAAGCTTAAATATAACTTTTCCACCTGTGGTTGTCAAAGTTTTGTAAAATCTAAATTGTTAACATTTCATTTCAAGCTGAACAGTGAAATAAAAATGAATTTTGCTTCTTCGAAATGAAGGTACTGCTATTTTGTGATATGAGAGAAGATTCTTGTAGTAAAGTTTTCAGTTAGTTGAGAGAGGAATAGAAATGAAGAGAAGATGGATGAGAACAAATGAATACATACTCATCTTTCAGTTTGTTAAACAACGGGACACAATCTGGGCTTCCTCAAACAGTCAAGATCCCTGTCTATATAACTTTACCATGCATGTCAGTGGATCAAAGAGAATAAGTGAGAAATATTTACAAGCTTGGTTAGAGTATGAAGAATGTGCTCCTGTTATTTTTATTACTATTACTATCACCTCTATTCCTATATAAACTTGCCAAAAATATGTTTTTGTATGGTTTTAAATGGAGAACCACCAAGGAGGAGCAAAAATTCCAAAAACAAAATTTAACTTTTTTCCATTCTTTTTTAGAAAAATACATTAGTGAAACAGAATGAAATATATGTTCAAAGAAACTTTAGGAGAAACTATGTAAAGACTTCCACAATAAGAGATGGATGATGAATAATTTCTTCATAGCATATGTATGTTTAAGGAGCAGTTAATGAAAATTAACAAAATACCCACTGTAAATTAACCAAGTCAGAGTAACTAATGTAAACGTTATTTGTGAGGAGCCATCCCTCACATGCACCAGCTACGCGGAAGCGGGCAAGCAGTGCGGCCTAGCTGAAACCTCAGAAGCCTGCTCCTAAAGTAGCCCCTCCCGTCGAAGGGAGTAAGATGGCGCCGACATCCTGCCGCGTCTGAAGCGTCAGCATCACCCCACGCTAGCTAGCCAATCACATACATACACGTAGAAAAAG